>SNQJ01S0036341.1:0-13057 GCA_010110895.2 Picea sitchensis
GCTATTTATGATAAGGAAGTTTTTGCTGGGTTTTCTTCCCCTACAGGGTTTCCCAGGATAAATGTTGTGTCTCTTGTGAATGTGTATTTCTCAGTGATCTTGTTATTATTATGCTCTTATCTATTGAAATTCAAAGAACTGTAATAATGGCATAAACATTAACACCTGGGTGGGTCAAGAAAGAGAGGAAGTTGACTCAGTCAATATGTAAGAAGAGCTGAAGAGGATAATTCAATTTGTCTAGTCTCAAGTTGAATCTTGATTGATGGATACCTCTTCTCTACTAGTTGGGTCAAAGATATCCATATGTAACCTACCTGCCCCTTAGGTTCTCTTAAAAGGGTGGGGTATCGAAATTTTTCTTTTTCCTTATTCATATCAAAGCCTCTTTTTTAGGGAACCATCATCTTCATCTCATCAAGATATTTCCAATGACTGTAACCATGCTCAAATCTGAGCTTTGGATTGAAATTTATGGCCTCCTAAAGTTTCAAGCCTTATTGCCAAAATCCTCTCATGCCCATGTGGCACCCACATGGAATCCACGTGGACCTTTTGGTGCATACGTGGTTGCTAATGTGGTTAATGACAATACACCCATGTGGTAATTCACCCCCTGAGGCCCTCGACTCCTTTTCCCTTAACATCAGCTGAATTACCTTCTGTCGATACTCAATATGCCAATATCGACCTCCCAGGTATCGACCCATTTTGACACCACCACATCACCTAAATTAACTTCTGGCAATACCCGATATTTCAATATCAACCTACCAGATATAGACACATTCCAACACCATGACATCACAAATTCCCTATAAGAGATATGTTGGTATTCCAGCAGGCACCTTGGACACATGGACCAATTTGGACCCACCACCTAATTTGACACATGGCGCATGCGGATTGGAACCCTTCACGCCTAATAATCTTATTAGGTTAATTAATCAATATTATATTAAAATCCCACTCCTTAATATTTTATTTATTTAATCCAAATTATTATTAATTAATCACATTAGTTTAATGCCCCACATATTAACATCTTTGCTTAGTCTAATTTATCGGCCCAATAAATAAAAAGGTTTTATTTTCTCTTTTTACTTTGAGATCCTGACATCCCAGTAGGGTTTATTAAGTGTAATTCTATTTAACTGGACCTCGGGTACATTACTTACCAAACATGCACTTTTACCATGTCTCAAGCTCTGATATTCCGATGGGAATATTAATAATAATATTATAAAGTATAATGCATCGTAGTTTATTATTATTATTTTATAATAAGTTTGGACTAGCCACCAAGCATATAACTTAACATACTCATCCTACCTTCTCTACCTCTTGGTGCCCAATACTCTGATGGAGTTTAAGGTTATTATTTTATAGATTGCTTGTATTTTATTTTACCGACCCCAGGGGTATATCATGTATCGCATACACTCACTCACTTCCCCATCACCCAATACCCGATGTCCTGATGGGGACTCAATATAATATTATTATGTTATGTTTATTTTATTTAATCATCCACTAGAGTTCGTCTTGGGTGCTAGTTTTGATGCTTTCACTAGGCCCATTCACCTCCAATTTTGACTCCAAAACCTCTAATTTTGCCCATTTTCACCTAATTAATGGCATAATGAGCACCCATAAGGTAATAAGTTGTATTTTTAGGTTAACTCTTGGTTTTTCTTGTAAATGGCACTAAGAGCTATTTTTGCAGCAAAATCTCCTACAACTTAGTTATTACAAGAATTCACTATGTTTTACGAGTTATTATAGGAATTGGTGGTTAACATATTTCCACTCACTCAAAGGGATAATTTCCACTTGGAGGAACTTTATCAACATCAGGATATGGTGATTTATCTGTTACACCATTCTCATAGTAGTCGATACCCACTAACACATGGTCAAATTAAAAAGGCAATTACAAGAAATTCGCAGAAACAATTGCAAATATGTCATCTTGCTCACATAATCAGGAATGCATCCTACCACTCAGAAGATCAAAGATTAAACTCATAGGATCATTTATAAGTTATGATAAGTGATAAAATGAAGATCTAAACAATTTTCTACAATCATTTTTGTAAAATAGAGTGTAATCTACAGTTTCCGGCTAGTAATATTTAGAAGTGATTTATGGAGCGATGGTGATGAATAAGAGAATTATGTATGGGTTTTGTGAAGAATAGGGTCATTTAGGTGAAAATTAAGGCACATTACACAAAAATGGCACGACATGGGTTGTATGAGCATTTATTCAAAACAAAATTTGCCATATTTTCTTGTTGCAACAGGTTTTCAATTTTCTTCATTTGTAAAACCTAAATCGGATTTGATTGGTTAGTTCTAGGATTGGGGAATTGGTTCTTATTCTCCCCATTGAATATTTTGTATAAATGTGTCCTCAAATAACAATATAGGGGATAAATGGGAGTAAGAATAATGTGATTATGAACCAGAACTTCTTGTAGCTACTGAATTGTATTGAAGCATTAATACAATGGAGCTTTGTCTTTAAATCATGAGTTAGATATTTCACACAGTCTGAGTTTTTCTTAAACAACATATTCCAGGAGGGCCCCCTAGTTTATGTTGCATTTTTGTAAGTTGTTTTAGAAATTTCTTTCAATGCTTGTAGTCATTGTTGGCATAATATTGAGACGAGGGTTATCTAAGGTTTCCATCAAAAGGCACTATTGTAGTCTAGACGTGTCGACATATTCATCCTTTTGTAAGGGAAGGAAGTCTCACCCAAGGCGCAACTGAGAATTGGAATATGAAGTGAGTTAGTGAGAACATAACATCATATTTAAGTTAACATTAACTAGTGTAATGTCCCTTTTCAAATATGATCTCAAGAGAGGAGGCTTAATGGTCTAAAACTCCCTATTAGACTATATCCAGGGTGAGAAAGGGATAAACAGGGTTACTAGAGGTCACTCCAGTTAAAGGTGTTATATTCGAAAAGTGACATTGAGATAAAAGTGGCTAAAAGCACTTTTAAGCCAATTTGAGATAAAAATAGAGCAGACGAGCTAAAATTAGAAGTCAACCATGAATTAGGGTTTCAGGTAGCTATAAGAGAAGGTTCAGCGTCCTAATTCATCATTATGTAGATTTTGACTTGTCATTGAGGAGAGAGGTGCATCTCAGGAGAGGTAGCTCAGTGGATTCCAGGAGGAATACACCAGTGACTGATTTTGGTGTTGAGAGACACAATCTAGTCACTAGGGATGTCACATTAATCTTCCATTGATATTCAAGAACAATTTCGCAGGTTGTAGCAACACATGCGCACTCATTCAGGGTGAGGGCGCAACTTCTGAGGAGGTTCAGTGGATCAAATTGTCCCTTTCAGAGAGAGTTCATAGATTCCCCTCCAACCCAGTTGAGAGGAAGGAAAGGTGCATATTTTTTCTTATTCCTCTCCATATTCCAACGGAGGAATCATCTAGGGTGCACTTTCCAGACATTGGGAGTGTGACACTTGGGGAGGACACATTTGGGGTTTCCGAGTGATCATCAGTTCAGATCTGGGGAAATACTTCTGACTCATTTCACAGTAGACCTGGGCAATCAATTTGAGACACAGATCAGTTGATTCCTATGGTGGAATCACTAAGGCATAGTTTTCCAGAGAATAGGGGGCGCATTTCCCCCAGGGGGTTCCATCCAGGGACCAGATACACTAGTTGAGGTCCATATAGTCACCGGGACTTTGAGGAAAAGGAGGGTGCATTGTTTAGGAATATTTCCAGGAATTTTTGAGTGGCATAGCCACTAGGGTGAACTTTCCATATTTGTAGCAATTGTCATATGAGATGTCATATCCACAACAGTTCTTCATCTCATCCATTGCATTCCACAACATTCTTCAGGTATCAGGTATTATTGTTTTAGTTTCTATTGTATTTTGGTTAAGATCCTTTTTTCATTGATATAGATGAGTGATTTCTTTTATTTAGCTGCATTCAACATTTGTACTCTACAGAGATTTCATAATATAATATTTGCAGTCTTTTGTCGCCATTATTATTTGAATGCTCATTTATATGTTGTAAACAATTATTCCTACACACACATTAACAAAGTTTCCTAGACTAGCCAAGTCATGAAAATTACAATTAGAGACATGAAACAGATCCCAAAGACATCCATAAACAACAATCAAATACTTGATCATTCAGAATGAAGCGATTGTGTGACATAAATATAGATTCAAGTGTTTCATATCAGGTTACAATAGCAAGAAATTTTAGGATCCAAACCATTCCATTATATTATTAGCGAGGTTATCAACTATATCACAATAGGTATCTATGGCTCATGCATCAGTCTACACAATGAGATCTAACCCTAAAATTCCCGCTACAAACTCAATAGTTGATTGTGCAAGCACAATGTTCCCAACAAAACCCATTACAATATCTTATCAAAACAAACTCAATCCCAACAATAAAAAAAACATCGTCAAAAATCTTCTTCTCATTACATATCTCTATATTTATACTTTTCACTTGGCCTCTTCTTGGATTCTCTATCCTGCTACTTTTCCTTGCATGCGCTCAATGCCCTTTTCCTTTTTCACTACTCGTCCAGTTGGTGCATGACACTATTGGTTGTTTTCACTACTATTATACTTTTACTTATCTCTCATTTATTTTAACTGATTTCCTTTGTTTTAAATCTTTTGTTGACATGCTTCGCTTTTTCCAAAATATCAATATTTCCAAAAATGGAGGGCCCAATAGTCATTTCCTATAGATTAAGAATTAATTTTAATTATCTTGCAGACAATGTTGCTTTGACTATGTGATCCATGATTATTCCTGAAATTGATGCTAAAGACAACAATTTGATTGATTTATGTTTCATCTACCATTCCATACAAACAATCTTCACATAAATATACTCAGAGTTAAGCTATGTCCGCAATTCCTTTTTGTTTTTCTTATCAACACATTTCTTCATTGTAGTGATAGAGTAATTTGTCTTTCATTCATCCTTTTAACTCACACTTTGAGATAACCCTTGTTGGTATTGAATCTTGGTTAACTAAATAGAGTGTGTTTGCAAGTAGGAACAATTTAAGAGTAAATGATTTACTTGTAACCTGATTCCCTTCCATTAACAATTAAGTTTGAGTGATCATGGTCAAGAGAACCATTTATGTTTGTGAGTTTGGCAATTTATTGCTTTGATATTAGTAGGAATTCTTAGGAAATTTCAATAATAGATTCTACACATATTTTTCCTGTGTCTCATAAGTTTACCTACCTGGATTGATAATAAATGATAAGGAATCTAGACCACTATATCAACCCAACATTTTGGCACCATTTTCGGGGAGGCACTAAATAAATTACTTTTGAATTTGCAAGTTTTAGTTGCTTTTAATTCTAATTTTCTTGATTTTTATTTTTTCAAGTTCTTATTTGGTTTTCTTATGTCCTTGGAACTTTTCTTTCATTTTTTTTTGTTTCGTCAACATTTACAACTTAGGGGAGTGAAGATGGTAAGACGAAAGGTTAAAAATTGTGCACTCACTTTAGTGATCATTCACAAGTTCTCATCATGTTGGTATTGTAAGTGTGTTTCCTTTTATTCATGGAAAGAAAATCTAACTCATGTCAACAAACATCTTGGTGACAACAGGGCCTTAGTAGTGTGAGGGAATTCAAGTACATGATCATACTTTGCTTTAAGTTTGTTTGGTGTGGTGTCTTTGTTTATGATTCCATTGATTCTTTTAAAGGTGGGGGATTCTTTTTTTTGTAGAAACTCCCATGTACTAATCCATTTATGAGAAGAACCTATTGACGAGAAGAAGAAATTGAATATGTTTAAGAAAATCTTGAGCAAAGAAGGGATTATCACTACAAGGAATTTCTTCAATCCTTGTTCCAGTGTCAAAGCCATAACTAAAAATAAAACTTATTTTCAATAAGAGAAGAGAACCCATGAACGAATCCAGAAAGAGACCCAAGAATCATGGACATTAGATGATGAAGTGAAAATGTTGGAAGCTAAAATTTAAGAGTTTCTTCCATTCATGTCACTAGATTCTATGTACGAGTACATCTCAGAAAACCTACATGGCATGATAATGAAAGATATTGAATAAGGAAGCATAGTAAATCAATATTACATTGAATCTTAGTTTAATATAGTCATCGAGCCCCAACACTCCAGTCTTCAAGAATTCTTGGCACTCAATCCATGTGAATAGGTGGCCTCTCATATCTTGTTTTTCATTAAGGTACATTTTTTCAGATCTGAATATGGGTAAAATAGAGATATTTTTCTGTAAATGGTTGCATTGGAAATACTCATATACTTGAAAGAATAGTTTTTTTTTTCAAAGTAAGATAGAGTAGCATAGGAAAATTAATAAATAAATAAATATAAAAAAAAATGCAAATTAAAAAAAAAAAGATTTGCTATGAAAACCATATTTTCTAGTGTAGCCTAGCAGGATTCTAGTGATAAAGCTAGGCAATTGGTTAGCTAGATTCAAAATAAAGCATGTTGGTGATGTCTCTTTAGTTTTTCTGGTTCTGCAAAATTATTGGTTTTGTTCTTAGATAGATGATGGGAGATACATTAAGGCTCTCCTTCCAACAATTTTTAACCCATAGACTCCAACACATTTTATGGGTTTAAAACATGACACATTCTTGGTACCCTTGAGATTTTATGCCTCAATGGCAGGTATTTTTCATATGCTAAGGAAATACATCAATGTTTCTTAGTAGGAGAATTATACAAGCCACTCGATTTCAAAAAATATATTCATGAATGATAGAATGTACATAGTTCCTTGATTCCCATTGACATCAAAGGTGGGCTATCTCACAGTGGTTACTGAACCTCCTCAATGGTCGCTAATCCAAATTATCTTTCTATGTTTGACACCAACACATCCATTCACATATACAGKACTGCACAAGAATGTATGTGGATCAAGACCTTACAGTTTTGTAACAATTACAGGATTCTTGAAAATCTGTAAGTTAAGACAATTTACATCAACAATAACATTTCAATCCTTTGTAATAATAGTTTAGTTATAAAMACATGTTAAACATTGTTTCGATTTTCTCCAAATAAGTCATCCCCAACACAATTCAAACAACAACCAKCTCAAGAGAATAAGAAGTGCACTCATCCCTCAAGCATCGTTAAAGAGTATCCATGCACATATCAACTTCCTTACTTCATGTGTAGGAGGACATGCAAAGATATCGATGTGAGGGGAGAGAAACAATAGTTTACAGACCTTCAAGTGAGGTAGAGAAGCATAAATTTCATTTGGTTCCACAGTTCATATCATTCTCACTACAACTGAGGAACACTGTCAATTCCTGTAATAAAATACTTCATTCATTTAAACATAAAATTACAATCATTTCTTATAACAAAATAAGGAATTCCAATAACTGAAGACTGGTCCAACAAAATGTGTAGAATATTCAAAGTTGAACCAGATTATAAAGAAACATAAACACGTGTTTCGGGCATCTTCGAAATCATCTTGTCAACATCAATAATTCTTGGTAATAGTAAGTTGGTATGCAAGGTAATAATATTTTTGATACTTATTTACTTTTTAAACTAGGGAGAATTATCAAAATGAAACTTACATTCATTCCATATGCTATATGATTCATAGTAACCCTAATAAATAAGACAACAAGAGAGAAAAATGATCAAGAAATGTTGGTTTTCCCGTTTGGGTTTCCAGGGTAAAATCTCTATGTACTATGTGTATACTTTGTCATTTACTTTCTTGATTAAATATTTCTTCCTCTCTTCTGCTAGGTTTAGTGTGTAAGTGTTTCTCATTTCCTGACATGTGGTATCAGAGCTTGGTTTAACAACCTTGGATCTAAGCTAAACCCTAGGTTCAGTAAGAGTCATAAGTAAGAGATATTTAAAGTTGTGCTTAAATAATGGCAAGTAGCTAGAGGATAGAGATTGAAAAATTCAATGGCCATAATTTCAATATTTGGAAGCTTAAAATTGAATATCTCCTTGGAGATTGAGAAAAATGGGCATGAGTCTATCCAGGTACCATTCCAGAAGGTATTTCAAGGGAAGAATGGGAGAAACTAGAGAGAAGGGAAAGGAGTATGATTATACTTTGTCTTGCAGATTTGATGTTGCTGAATGTATGAAGTGAATATTCGGCTAAGAAATCGTGGGACAAATTGGGGAGCTTATATCAGTCAAAATCCTGGGTAAACAAGTTGTTCCTTAGAAAGAAACTGTATCTTATGAGGATGAGTGAGAATGGTTCAATGAATGAACATTTAAATGAATTTAATACCATAATAATCCAGATATCTAGCATGGATATTAAAATAAATGAGGAGGAGAAGTGTATTATCCTATTATGTTCTTTTCCAGAATCCCGGGATAGCTTACTCATGGCTATAGGGAGTAATTAAACAACCTTAGCGCTAGAATACATGGTTTCATCTCTACTGATAGAAAAAATGAGAAGGAAGAACATGGAAGGATCGGCCAAATATGCATTAGTGGTGAGAGATCGACTGATTGATAGAGATAAAGGAAAATTATCTGGTAGAAAGTCTAAGTCAAAGGGTAGATCTAAATCCCTGGTTCATTTGACAACAAGAAGATGTTGGAAATGCGGTAAATATGGGAATTACTAAAGGGAATACAAGTCAAAGGAAACATAATCTAGTACAAGATCCAATGAGAAGAAGTCGACTGAGAGAAAGAAAACTCCAAATAAGGGAGGTGATGTGTACCTGGCGTCAAATAGTACATAGTTAGATCAATATGTTTGGCTGATCGACTCAGGAGAATCCTATCATATGAAAACACATAGAGAATGGTTATGAAAATATGAACAATATGAAAGAGTAGATGTGTTCTTGAGGGATGACTTGACAACTAAAATTGTCAGACAAGGAAGAGTTCAACTGAAACTACAAGATGGGAGGAGTATAACCCTTCCATGTGTACTACATATTTCGGGTTTGGAAAGAAACCTAATATTTTTCAACAGGATGAGTGATGCAAGGGTGCACACTCTATTTCAAAACGATACATACAATATGGTTAGAGGTATGGTGGGATTAATGAGAGGAGATCGGATTGGAACCCTATACTAGTTATTAGGGAATGTCGACTCAATTGGATGCAACAACATCATTGTTCCTAAATTTGACTCGACTACAAATCGACTCGAATAGACTCAGGCAAAGTTTATTCAACTTGACTTGATGATTCTTTGTCAAATCGACTCGACTATTCTATGGCATGAGAGGATGGGACACATTGGAGAAAAAATACTTCAAGCTATGCAAAACAAAGGTATGGTCGAATATTTTCCTGAATGTAATTTAAATGTCTACTTTTGTGAACATTGTTTATATGGAAAACAAAGTCAGGTGAGGTTTCCATCTGGAGAGACAAGGGAAAAAGGGATTCTAGAGTTGGTTCATAGTGATGTCTTTGGACCTCTTTCAATGCCTTCACTTGGTGGATCCCTATATTATGTCTCCTTCATAGATCATTTGTCCAATAAGACATGGATATATTTCCTGAGGAATAAATTAGATGTTTTCAATAAATTCAAAGAGTTTAAATCTCTTGTTGAAAACTAGAAAAATAAGAAGATTAAGGTGATGAGAACTCATAATGGTGGTGAATTYCGTGGAAAAKAATTTGAGCAGTTATACAAGCAATGTGGTATAGCACGCAAAACTGCCACACCATATACCCAACAACAAAATGGATTTGTTGAAAGAATGAACAAAACATTGATGGACAAGGCAAGGAGCATGCTCARTGGTGCTAGGCTCGCACAAGAATTATGGGTAGAGGTAGTCGACACTGCAAAATATCTGGTGAATATGTCTCCTTCATTGAAACTAGTCGACACAACTCCACATGAGGTATGGTTTATTAAGAATTATTCGGTTTCACATCTCAAAGTATTTGGTTGTGATCCATTTATGCATGTTCTGAAGGAAAAGAGGAACAAGCTGGACAAGAAAGCATCCAAGTGTATTTTCATTGGATACAAATAAGAAATGAAAGGATGTAAGCTCTAGGATCTTGCATGAAGGAAAACAATGTACAGTCAAGATGTGGTCTTTAGAGTAGTCATAATGAATTCTGAGTCTTAAGTGATGGTTCAAACAAAGAATAATCCAGAGAAGGTGTCATTTGAATTGAGGAACGAAGAAGATGATTTTGATGAGTCAACTGAATTGGATGAAGAGGTGGAAAAATCGACCCCGATTGTAAGGATATTAGAATGAGTAAGAAAACCAGTCGAAAGGTATAGTTTTCGCAACTTCCATTCTACATTTGCGTTAACTTCCACTAACAAAGAGCCCAAGTCAATCAAGGAAGCAATCGGATGAGTAGAGGGTAAACTCTAGAAGGATTCCATGGTCGAAGAGATGGAATCTTTTCACAAAAATGAGACATGGGATTTAGTCAAATTATATAGAGTAATAAATCTCGTCTATAGTAAGTGGGTATTCAAGAAAAATATGAACATCGTAGGTCAAGTCGAGAAATTCAAAGATTGACTGGTAGAAAAAGGATATTCTCAATTCGAAGGAGTTGACTTCAGTGATATTTTTTCCTCTGTTTCAAAATTAACTTCAATTAGAGTACTAATGTCTCTGGCTGCAACATTTGATCTAGAAATAGAACATATGGATGTGAAGACAAAATTCCTACATGGGGACCTAGAGGGATTGATCTACATGAAACAACTTGGAGGATTTTTAATAAGGGGCAAGAAAGATTTGGTGTGCAAGTTGAAAAGATCCATTTACGGTCAAAAGAAGTTACCAAGGATCTGGTAGAAAATTTTTGACACATACATCCTTAGTTTGGGATTTGTTAGAAGCAAAGTTGATCACTACATATATTCCAAAGAAGAATATGGGAATTTCATATATGTAGCATTTTATGTCAATGACATGTTGCTTATTGTAAACAACATGAATGCAATAAAGGAGGTGAAGAAGAAACTATCCTCTGAGTTTGACATGAAGGATCTCAATGCAGTGAACTTCATTCTAGGAATGGAGATCAAGAGAGTTCAGAAATCTAGAAATATCTGGTTGAACTAGAAGAAGTATATTGAAATATTTTTGAAACGTTTCAACACACAAGATTGCAAACCTGTGAAGGTTCCAATTCTTGTGGGAGAAAAGCTAACTATTGAACGGTTTCTAAAGACACGGGAAGAAATAGAGGACATGGAACATGTTCCCTATGCAAGTGTTTTTGGTAGTCTAATGTATGTGAGGTATACACTAAACCAAACATTTCCCATGGAGTGGGAGTGTTGAGAAGATACATGCTGACACCTAGAAAGGAAAAATCAACAACTGTCAAGAGAGTATTCATGTATTTGTGTGGTAGAAACAATTATGTTATATGCTACCAASGAAAACCTAGAGGTGATAGTGAATTAAATGTACATGGATTTGTCGATGTCGACTAGTGGATACGTGTTCAAGATGTTAGGTGGAGTAATCAGCTGGATTAGTAAGCGACAGGTGGTCATAGCCTTGTCAACAACATAAGATGAATACATGGAAGCCAGTCATGGAAGAAAATGAGCAATATGGATGCAAAGGTTGTGTTCAGGAATTAGATTTGAGTAGAGAGCCATGAAGATAAATTGCGTTAGTCAAAGTGCTATATTTTTGGAAAAAGCACATCTTATCATTCCAAGGCTAAGCAAATTGATGTACAATACAATTTCATGAGAGACACGATGGAAATAAAATGGGTGTTGCTGGAGAAAGTAGACACATTAGGAAAAATAAAAGAATTTTTGACCGATTATGTGATTTTTGTGAAGTTCTCTTGGTGCAGAGAGGCAATGGGCATTGCTTCCCTAGGTCTGTGAATGAGATTTCATAAGTTTAGTGGTTTCAACAAAGAAGACAAAAAGTAGGAGAATGTTGGGTTGTTATATTATTTGTAGTGAAAGTCTAGTTGAGGTGGATCAAATTTCAGTGAAAGTCAAAGGTACGAGGTGGTTTTGATAGGTAAATTAGAAGTCATAGTAAATGACGACAATTAAAAGAGATCAACTGACAAGAGGTCGACATGCAAGCATGTGGCAACCAACTGAAGACCAAATGGAGGTTGAATGGTAATAGACTGGTAAAATGACTTGAAGTTGACTGTAATAGAATCCCAAGATTCACAAGATTTGTAGCCAATGATCTACGTGGACCTGTAACCATTTTTGGGCACCTTTATTTAGGGTTTTTCCTACAAGAAATACTATAAATAAGGGGTTTTGTAATGTTTTAAAAGATAATCTTTAGAGAAATCGTTTTAGAGGTTGTTGATCATGTAGATGTAAGCCGAATTGGCTATAAGATTGTTCTTGTGTAAAGGAAAAATATATGATGTCGATTTTGTCTTAGGTGTAGACCAAGGTTAGGCATGTAACATTTTATTCTGAATGAATAAGATAACAAGAGAGAAAAACTCTCAAGGAATGCTAGTTTTCCCATTTGTCTATCCAAGGTAAAATCTATGTGTATTTTGTGTATGCTTTGTCATTTACTTTCTTGATTAAATATTTCTTCCTCTCTACTACTAGGTTTAGTGTGGAAGTGTTTCTCATTTCCTAACAACAATTACAAGGAAAGTTCACTTTGTGGACTTTCATTTTCACATAGAAATGTTTTTGTAGCAAGCATTTTTTTTCAAAAACAGAGCATAAATGGATTTGTTGATATCTCCAAAATTGTGAACCCGTCGACAATGAAATTTGGACCATAAATGTATCTGTTATAACCCTATAATTCATAGGATCATCTATTGACTGGAAATTTTTCACTCTGGGTGTATAGGTTTGCAAATAATATTTCATCTCTGCAAATTATTTTCAAGGGAAGCAGTGCACCAAACCCTCAAAAAGTCATTAAGCCTAAGTTTTGCCTCATATACTGCATTCGCACCTGGAGAATAAAGAATGCGCTTAGATTAACGGTCGATCTAGCGACGCGTAGATCAACGACTG
>SNQJ01S0036341.1:15165-55175 GCA_010110895.2 Picea sitchensis
CAGTTTAAATCTTTCAAGGAATTGGTCACCGTCACCTTCATCCATTTTTCCTTTTTCTTGAAATTGTTTCATCCATTGGTTGCAATTTTTGTTGAGCAGAGCATAGCAATGATACCAACAACCTCACAAAATTTCATAGAAAATAAATTTTTAGTTTGAGAAATAATGGAAAGAAAAGACTGCTACAAGAAATTGGTGATAGGAATTTGGGTGACTTTGGTGCAACATGTTTTATATCTAGATAAGATTTAAGTTTCATTTTTTGTTGTTCTAGTGTGATAGAAGATTTTAGAGGATTGCTAAATGTTGGAATGAATTTGAAGTAGTAGAAGCATGGACACAAATTGGTAAGATGCTTGGGATATTACACATGAGCGGAATTTTTCAACCTCACATATAAGTGGAGTAATGTGCATTTGGGTTTACTAGAAGAAATTTAAATAGTTGTATGAGGACATGCAATATCCTTTGTTTGGGGGAGATGTTGGGTGCTAGTTTTGATCCTTTCACTAGGCCCATTCACCTCTAATTTTGATTCCAAAACATCTACTTTTTTCCCATTTTCACCTAATTAATGGAATAATGAGCATCAATAAGGTAATAAGTTGTCTTTTTGAGGTTAAATCTTAGTTTTCTTGTAAATGGTATTAGGAGCAATTTTTGCAGCAAAATCGTCTACAACTCAATTATTACGGGAATTCACTCAGTTTTATGAGTTATTACAAGAATTGGTGATTAACAAACTTTCTCTTGCTCAGAGGGATAATTTCCACGAGGAAGAACTTCATCAGCATCAGGATATGGTGATTTACCCATTCCTCCATTCTCATAGCATTCGGTACTTGTTGGTCAACACATGGTCAAAATCAGAAGGAAATTATAGGAAATTCACATAAATGGTTTTAAATCTGCCAGCTTGCTCATAGAATTAGGAATGCAATCCAGCCACTCAAAATATCAAGGATTCAACTCACAAGATCACATAGAAGTTATTATAAGAACTAAATTGAATATCTAAATGATTTTTTTGCAATCAGTTTTGTAAAACAAAGTGTAATATGTAGGTTATAAGAAATAATATCCAAAGGTGATTACTGGAACAATGAGGACAAATCAGAGAATTCTGTGACATGGGTTTTGTGTAGAGTAGGGTCATTTAGGTGATGGGTGAGAAAAAATCCCCAAAATGTGAAATACATGGGTTGCACGAGCATTTATTCAAAACATAATTTCCTAGATTTTCCTGTTGTAACTGGTTTTCAATTTTCTTAATTTGTAAAACCTATCTTGGATCTAATTGGTTAGTTTTAGGATTGGGGAACTGTTTCTTATCCTCCCCATTGAATCTTTTGTATAGCTATATCCTAAAAGAATAGTATAGGGGATCAATGGGAGTAAGAATATTGTGATTATGAACGAGAACTTCTTGTAACCATTGATTTGTACTGAAGCATTAATACAATGGAGCTTTGTCTTTAATTGATGAGTTAGATTTTTCACATAGTCTGATTTTTTCTTAGAAAACATATTCCAAGAGCCCCCCTAGTTTATGTTGTATTTCTATAAGTTGTTTTAGAAATTTCTTTCATTACTTGCAATCATTTCTTGTAGATTAAGAATTTATTTTAATTAGCTTGCAAGAAATGTCACTTTGACTATGCGATACATGATTGTTCCAAGTATTGATGCTAAAGACAACAATTTGATTGATTAATATTTTATCTACTATGCCATATAAAACATTTTCACACAAATATACTAAGAGTTAAACTATGTCTACAATTCCTTTATGTTTTTATTATTAACACATTTCTTCATTACATTAATAGAGTAATTTGTCTTTGATATAGCCTTTTAACTCACTTTGAAATAACCCTTGTTGGTATTGAAGCTTGGTTAACTAAACATAGTGTGTTTTCAAGTAGGCACACTTTAAGAGTGAATGATTTCCTTGTAATCCGAATCCCTAACATTGACATTTAAGTATGAGTGATCATGGCCAAGAGAACTATTTATGTTTGTGAGTTTGACAATTTATTTCTTTGATTTTAGTAGGAATTCTTAGGCAGTTTCAAGACTAGATTATGCACATGTTGTGCTTGTATCCAATAATTTTACCTTCCTAGATTGATAAAAAAATGTTGAGGAATCTATACCACTAGATGAACCCAACAGTTCACATGTATCTAATACATATTACCTTATCCACCTCCTAAAGCCTAATACTCCAATAGGGTAAATTTTAGTATCATTATTTGTGTTATGTTGGCCCAGGTGAAAACACTTATCACATGCATCATTTGAACTTTCCATCACCTAATTACTTGATACTCTGGTGGAGAATTAAATATTATTAATTTTTTTATCGCCATATCGACCCCCAGGTCAATCACTTACCATGCACACCTTATGTTCTCAATATCCTAGTATGCAATACTCTGGGGAGGTTAAATAATATTGTATTGTTGGGAGGAAGGAAAATAATTCCACGCTTTTTGAAATTAATTACAACAAAAATATASTAAGGAAGATCTCCTGAATTTGTAGGTTTGACCTCTGTGAAGTGAAATTTTTCATGATTTATTAATTTAAGAAAATTAATATTTTTTCCTAGAAGAAGGAATTATGAGCTTCTCCACTTCTCGTGCACTRGAATAGAATTTCATAATTTTTAATACAAGAATTCTTATTATTAATATTCAAATATTAAGACAGTAAAGAGTAAATTTGGGAAAATTACGAGGAGCTAGGAAACAAATTAAAATATAGAAACACATGTATTTAATTATTTGAGTTTCTTTCTAGGAAATTAAATCTCATGGAAACAAAAAATTCTATAGTAAAAACTTTGTTTTTACCAAAACTTACTTCCCACCTAAAATCATTCAAGTATTTACTACTTTATAGGAAAATAGCCACCATTTCAATTCCTTACTTTGGACATAATTTTACTGAGTAACTCCAAGTAACAATTCTATTCTTACCATGTCTTTATAAGACATAATTTAAATACAAACACATATTTCTGATTCATTTTATTTTACATATTCCTCATATTATAATACCTTAACCTCTCAACTAACTACCCTATACTTATGAGACTGAAATTGTGGTTAATATCTCATGCCAGGACTCCCCTGTTGATTTTTGTAGCTTCGGGTAGTTATTATCACATGGCCCTAGTTTTTGGTCATGCGGGAATTGTCATGGGAACCGCATTACATTTTTGTTTTGGTGAAACCCCCTTGGATTTGAGTAGGGGATTCATTAGTTTAGTGATGGGATTTATGGGCTTGTGTTGGGGCTTCACAACCACGATGAAATCCTAGTTTGATGTTGACTTGTGAAGGGGCTTCTATGGTGACCCCTAAGGGTTGTATATAAAGGATAGAGATCATTCTGACATTGTATATCATGTAGTGAGTGTGGAGACATGATGGAGATAGCATAAGCGAGTCTATATTTGTGCTAGGAGGATTGGTTATCTCAGCAAAGGGAAAGACTGTAAGGTGGTGAATTTGGCCCTGAAGAGAGAGGCGAAGAAGGTCTCACGTGTGGAGAGAATTTTTCATAGAATACATGTTTGCAGAAGGGCGAAGCAAATATATATGCAGGTTGCAAAAGGAAAAATCACATATAGGGGATACACGATTTGCAATGGAGAAAACATCGTCTGTTCACAAGTTTCCAATATGGTGAATTGCGCATCTGGGTTTTTGGGAAGGCACAAATCCATAGAGGCTGACAAGTGACATTAATAGGACGTATAGGTGATCTACAATGGATTTGTGTGAAGAGGAGATTCTCAAGGATATTGTTGAGGTATAGTTTTTTTATTTGTATGGTTATTAGAGAACAAGGATGTTCTCATTTTTGGTGACTTTGGAATAAAAAGGTTGTCCTCAGATTTTGGTGATATTGTATTTGTTGGGAGGGTTATTTTTTCCCTCAATATTTTTTATGATAACAATATTAAATAAATAAAATTGTGTCTCATATGTATTGATTATTCATCTTTGATATTTGTGTTTCTAATGCATATGTTTTCAATCAATAATTTCAGTGTAAAGTTGTTCAATGATAACAACTAGGGTTTTACTGTAATTAGTCACATAGAGTTGCATGTGAAAATTGAGATGGTATCAGAGCTTGGGATATGAAGAGAAGGTGATAATATTTGAGACACA
Organism: Picea sitchensis; assembly: GCA_010110895.2. Lineage (NCBI taxonomy): Eukaryota > Viridiplantae > Streptophyta > Pinopsida > Pinales > Pinaceae > Picea > Picea sitchensis. Next base: position 19,353 of record SNQJ01S0036341.1, read on the forward strand.
TTTGGATACAACAATGGAGGAGTGTTGTTCTTGTTCTTGTTCTTCTTCTAGGCAGGTCACACGTGACAACTTTGAGGGAGTTGAGGAGTTATCTCTGAGAGGGAGCTATAGTGACGATTGTAGGTGGAAATATGTTAGATGGTCTCTAGTTTGAGACATGGAGAAGACCGTCCAGATGAGGATTTTTGGAATATTACAGCTAAGTGGTGTGGTAGGTTGGAATTTCTAGTGGATTGACGGAGAGCCCAAATAACAACAGTATGTTGTGTGGTAGATTTCCAACCCTATGGATGGACTTCCAATGACTTCTCATGGTGATTTGCGATGGGTGTAGCTTAGGCTCTTTGGTATGGATGAAATGGCTTCGTGTGTTTGGTAGGTTGATGAGGTAGAGTCTTCATTGGGTCAGAGAGTTGTATATTGTCGAGGTATGATGATGTATGAGGTATTTGACCCAGGAGGATGAGGACACTTGCATAGATGAGTTGTGGAGGTCTATAATGGACTATACTAAGTGTCCATACATAAATTGGGACTATTTAGAGAGAGGAAATAGGTTCAGTTGTAGTGTAGGTATGCATATAAATCTTTGTGACTTAAATGATGGACTTGGGAATAAATTCATTGGATGATCGTGACTTGGGTAAGTAGGAGGATTACCTTGGATGATTGCATGGTTATTTTATAGTGAGAGCCACCAACACATGACAAGAGCCCAATATTTATTCATGAGATTCATAGTGTCTGACTCAGGTATGTATGAGGAGCTTGGTAGGATGACCAAGAATGTAGTATAGGGATCTAGAGAAGTGGTATTCTGAATGGATTTAGGGGTGTGTTGTGATTGGAAAATGTTATATTCATGTGAGGAGTGTGTTCCGAGACTCATTGGTTGAGGAGGACTATGCAGTTTGTTTCTAGGATGTACATGTGTCATTGGATGTTGAGGTGGTCTTCCTTGGTCTTGGGAAAATTTTGTGCAAGGGATCTATGCATGAGATATGTTTCTAAGGTTTGAGAGGATATGGACTTATTTTATCAAGGATGAGACTTGGTTGGTGTTTATGGAGGATACAGATGGTTTGAGTGTCATGACTATGGTCATTTTTCTTCATAGTGTCCACACCTGAGGGGAAAGGGAATAAGGAAACATGCATTAGTAGCATAGATTGATGAGGTTGTAGACATGTTCCATAGGGATATATTTTTGGTCTACTCCCTTTCAAGTATAGTCTCCAGTAGGGTGACTTAGGTGGTGGATAGTGGGGAATATTTCCATATGAAAGGTGTTAGAGAGTTGTTTGAAAATTTCATAGAGACTGGATCAGACTTGTGTGTGGAGCTTGGCACGAGAGTCAAGCATGAAGTACGAGGATATGGTACAATATTGTTCTGATTGGAGTCAGGAGAGGTGTTGAGGGTGTCAAATGTGTTATGTATGTAGGAACTCAGGAGGAGTGTTCTCTTAGTCTCATAGATTGAGAGAAAGGGGTACCACATATTATTTTAGGTTAAAAAGGTATTGTTTATTCCCATAGGATATAACTTCAGATAAACAATGATTCTTGGAGTTAGAGAGGGCCAACCTATGTGTGTTGTGACCAGAAAGATCAGTGAGACAGATGAGGAGGAGTAGGTAGCTCCACTAGTGGTGAGGTATTTGGCCCCACTTAAAACAAATGCATAGAGGGAGAAAGTAGATCCACAAGTGGTGAGCCAGGTGTCCCCACTAGTAGTACCAACTCATAGGGATCCAAATTTTAAAGGGATTCAAACCTTAGGATCTAGTAGGGAGAAGAACCCTCCCAAGATTGTGCAAAGAATAATGGATAGGGAGAAGGTATCTCCAAAGGTTGTGAGGAATCAGAGGGAGATAGAAGAATCATAGGGATTCTGACTTCAGAGGGAGTTAGGAGGCTTAGAGGGAGTCTGGATTCAGAGGGAGTGAGGAGGCTCAGAGGGAGTCCAACTTTATAGGGAGTCAGGAGGCTTAGAGGGAGTTTGAATTTAGAGGGAGTTAGGAGGCTTAGAAGGAGAGTCAATCACTTAGTGAGATCCAATATTTAGGTCCATATGGGAGAGAGGAATATTCCAATACTATTAGTTAGGTGTCATAGGTTGATATGGAAATACAAGAGTTTCATAGGTAGGAAGCTTCTAGGATCAGAGTGTTTTCTAGGGAGGGATCATGTCAGATAGCAAGATTTTCTTCGTGACAGTGGGAGAAGTCGATCAAGAAGATTGAAGAGAAGAAGTGGTAGAGGTTCTAGTGCGAGAGATAGAGCTACTTACAAGTGATGATGGAGGATGGAATTCCTTCCTTGTTAAGAGGGAGTTTTTATGTTTTGGTATCATCCTGAGGAATTCCCACTTGTTGAGTGTGGTGATAATACCTCCCCCGCTAAGAGGGAGTTTTGATTTTTGTAGCTTTAGGAAGTTCTTCTCACATGGCCCTAGGTGTTGGGAATGTGGGAATCATCATGGGAACCACAAAAWTTTTTCTCTTTGGTGAAAATCCTCTTGTATTTGAGTGGGGGCTTCATGGGTTTGGTGATGGGATTTATGGGCTTGTTTTGGGGCTTCACACCCACAAGGAAAKCCTAATTTGATGTTGACTTGTGGAGGGGATTCTATGGTGACCCATAAGGATTATGTATAAAGGAGAGAGGTAATTGTGACATTATATATAATGTAGTGAGTGTGGAGACATGATGGAGCTAGCATAAGTGAGTCTACACTTTTGCTAGGAGGATTGGTGATCTCAACAATGGGAAAGTCGGCAAGGTGGCGAATTTTTCCCGGAAGAGAGAGGCGAAGAAGGGAACACTTGTCAAGTGTTTTTTTTTTACAATACATGGTTTTTAGGAGGATAAATCATGTATATATTTTGGTTGTAGAAGGACGAATCACGTATAGGTTATACACAATTTTCAGTAGAGAAAACAATGTATGTATGTGGGTTTCTAGTAAGGTGAATCAAGTATCTAGTTTTCTAGGTAGGTACATATCTGTACAGGATGACAGGTGATGAAAACATGGCATGCAGGTGGTTTAAAACATATTTGTGTACAGAGGATATTCCCAGGGATACTATTGAGGTTTGGTTTTATGATTTGTATGGTTATTAGAGAACAGGGTTGTTCTTAGTTTTGGTGACTTTGGAGGATAAGATTATCCTCATATTTTGGTGATATCGTATTGGTTGGGAGGGATGTTTTCTCCCTTAGGATTTTTAATGATAATAGGACTATATAAATAAAATTGTGTCTCATGTGTATTGATGATTCATCTATGATCTTTGTGTTTCTACTACATATTTTTTTACTAAATAATTTTAGTGAAAAATTGTTCAATGAAAATAGCTAGGGTTTTACTGTTAGATCACCAGGAAGCAATTTTCAAATATGAAATTAGTCACATAGATTTTCATGTGAAAATTGACATCCCCCTTACCTAACTTATTCTGTTTGGTAGAAGTTAAAGGATTCTACCCATGCTTCCACATAATACTTAACATTCAACTAAGCCTTCCAAGGAGGTCTTAAGGCTTGAACATTAACTAGGGATATGAAACCTCCCAAAACTAATCCATAACTTTAGTATTATAGAGAACATCCTTCATTTAACAGAAATTATACATTCTTAACCTCAGATGTTCTTTGAAGACTTTGACAACTTAGTCTTCACTACTAACCCATGAGTTATATTCACACAAATGGGCTGCAAATTCCCAACCAACACTTTATTCTTACTCAAAGTTTCAAATAATTTCTTATAAAAATCTATAAAAGTAGAAATAGTTAGAGGAAAAAAAAATATACATTTACACAACTCCCTTCAGATTTTACATTAAGCCAGGCACTTGAAGTAACAAATTTCACTACTTGAACAAATATAAATTATTCATAAAACCAAAAATATAAATTCCATAGCATTAAGAAATTTATCATGGCATATGCAAATTAGTAAAACACTTATACAAGAATTAAAAGTATATTTGCAACTACTGATGGGTGAGCATGTTTTGAGCCAACCATAGGAACCACTTTCTTTTGTCTATCCTTATAGTTTTCCACCCCCCAACTAGAATATGATTCCATGAAGGAAATCCCCACTCATTAACATAGGTAAAAATATGAATACCACTCTCCTTCACCAAAAACATTTAGTAAAATATATCTCCAGTTCCACCAAACAAGGGGGGGAGGGGAGAATACAAAGAACTTGACTACCCTCTATTTTTCTAATAACTAGATAAGTTTCACTCACCCTTCTCTAATCATATTTGGTCCCCAACTGTTCGTGTCATCCCTCCTCTACCCATGATTTTCCTCATTTTCTTGCCTTCCGTAGCAAGATTTCATGCGTCAAATCCCCCAAATTCGTGGGTCAGATGAGAAACTTCCATACAGGTACTATTCCCATTTTCTCATTGATTTCCGAGGAGGACCACCCAACCACCAAATTGACTTGTAAATAAATATTCTGGGACAGAGGACAGTTTTGGGTTGGAATATTTTGATTAAGTAGGCTTCCTGGAAAGGGTCATCTCAACCAGTAAGGGTCCCCCCTCACCATTCCCTCCCATGGAATCATTTATGTGTAATTTCTCCACCCATCAACAATTTCTTTTAATTTTCATCAAAATGCATTTATCATTTTAATTATTCATCATGGTCCAAAACATTTAAACATACTAGCCATGACTCATGGCAACATTTAGACATATATGTACATACTGGTGAAAACAGGGTGTTACATTTCCCTCCCCCTTAAAGGAACACCATTCTCGGTGTTCTACATACCGACGTAAATACTATGTACAACAATGAACACAAATTGATATGCATTTCTCATGGCATCCTCTAACTCCCAAGTAGCCTTATTTGCTTGCTTATTCTCAACCATAGTATATATTTGTGGGACACTCCTGACCACATCATTGATTGTAATGTCCTCTTGGATATTATAGTCTATTATTTTCCTTTTTCCTCACATTCTAGTCTATTCAATGACACTTGGAATTCAAAGATATGCCCACAAAAAATATCAAACAACATTCATGTTAACATCATTTCAATGCATAAATATCTAATGTTGTTCAAAATTCAGGAGGATATATATATATATTTCAGCACAATACTTATCTGTGCAATTCATGGATCTATATCCATATGGATGCTACTTTTACTTTTCTCGATATTTTCCTTGACATACCCACTATGCTCATGATCCCAATCATCATATAAAAAGAGTTATCAAAGTCTCATCTTCCTTTCATTCACTCACCTTCCAGGCTCAGGAATCCCCTTCTATTTTATATAGTCCCTCGATGATCTATCTTTCATGATAGATCTTTCTCTCATAGAAAGAGTTCCAAATAATTCATTGAGTCTTACAATTGAGGCGTCCCCCATGCTCGCTCTATTGAGTCATCCCTCGGTCCTATTTTAACATAAAACGACCATATCTATGATGATCATGTCATATCACAAGGTATTCATGTCGCAACTGTGTCCTTTTCCATTCTTTCCCAACTTGACAACCATCATCTGTCCCTCTAGAACATATTTGTAATCTCACCTATGTCACATGCATACAGTAATTTGTGTGAACTATCATCAATTTCAATTAAGAAATTTTTTCAAACATGCCACCCACAAATTTGCATTTCATTTATCGATTTTTAGATCTATTCCATATAGGATCCATATTCACAAGTATGAGACTTCCATATCCTAGAAATTTGTCTCTTTTACATTCAACATGCTTTGGTCTTCTTTATGGACTTATATTGCAACCATATCCGAGATCATTCTTCCTGGAAGTTTAATCTACACACAACCAAAAAAATTGTTAGTTTCTCATGCAGATACATTTTCATTTCACACCTGTAGTGACTCATAAACAACTTTAATAATTGTCCATACTAATAATTAAATCACCTCTAGATATCTATTCAATGATACAAAGTAAAAGTAATTATTATTCCTTCCACATGTATTATTTCAACATAGCCAACTTTTCAAAATGAAATCAATTATCATATACTACTAAAACAATGTGCAATGTCCATGGCCATGTTTACACACAATGCATCCTTGCATTGATTTGAGATTACCATATTCTATGTTAGGCAGTATTCCATGGTATATTGAAACTCATCCAACCTTTCACTTCATGGCTTATTTATTCACATTTGTTATTACAACATGACTTTGTTTCCTGCATTGAGTGGATCATGAACTCAAATCATCATACATTATATGAAATTAATAATTTCATATGAATGCATTCAATAATCCCTTCTTTACTCATAACCAAGGTGCCAACATTCCTAGCCACCAAATTCCTTCCTTTACCATTGTTACAATTTTGTCAGGATATTATAAGGTCCTCCTTCAGTAATGGGTAGTCCAATACATTCCCTCTTTCATACAACATACATCTCCTCATTGCATTTAACCAATGTGTTGCTTATGAGGACTTTTGTTCTTAATCATTTGTGATTGATCTATGCATTCATGATACATTTTTTCATGAATTTCTTGCAAGGAATTCAATAATACTTTACTACCAAAGGTTCCTCCCTCTGTCGTTTAGGTTCTTTTCTCGAATCTCACCTTGCTTGGGTATCAATTACACACAAAAGTCAATTAAAATTACATGCATGTCATCAAGATATAAAATATTTTAGAAGGTATTCTTACCCAATCCCTTTTCAATTCTCATGTCACATCGACATGAAATCTTTATACCTATCACGACTTCCAACACCCTTTCTGATATTACCTTATTAGTGGTGATTCATGGGTAATCATAAGGTCCCTTCATAAACCCTTTCTATCAACAAATTTTTTGTATTTATTCTCTTCCTGGTTTTCCCACCATTAGTAGTTGTCTTCCCCGACAACTTCAATATTTTCCTACACATAATAGGCATTATTACATTTGAACTTATATCAATTGTCATGTCAAATAAAAATTCATGTATCATATCATTTAATTCAGAAAAAAACATTTCCATATATGTCCCAACATATCTATGTCCACTCTACCACATTATCCTCAATGTGCTTACTAGCGAAATCACAAAATATTTCAGTTGTTTGGGTATTATACAACCATCAATATTCTCATGTTGGAATCATCCACTCATTCGAAATTGATCTTTTAAATACCATGGCTAAGTTTATGCATGAATTGATTTACCATTTTGGAATTAAGAGAAGAAGAATATTTTAGTGAATGAATGTTGTAGCCATCATAAATAATGCAGAACAGAAAGTAAACATCAAGAACAACAAACCATAATGCCAAAGATTGTTAATGGAGTTCAACACAAATATTCCTACGTCTTCAGGCCTTTGTATTCAGTGGGAGGCTTCTTATTAATCCTTAATGCTTAAAAACAATACCAAGAAGGCTTACATAACATATCCTTAAACCACCTTTCAGATCTGCAACTTCTGGACATAAAAAAACATCACCAATGGCTGCAACAACTAATTCTGAGACTCTTGAGTATGAACTTGGCTATGATTGGATCGACATCTTGGGCTCTGGATTCAATTTTCTGTTCAGCTATTCAGATGCAAAAATAGAAGCCATATTTAGACTCCCCTTGAAATTCTGTAACTTTCGAGTATAAAGTCAACCTGCTTCTGAATAGGCCCTTGGGACCTCCCCTCGACATGAATCCTAATGTTGCACCTTGTCAAATATGTACATTCCATATAGTCTCAAACTACGTGCCAAAAAAACTCTTTTTTCTCAATTTTTGTGCCCAATTGAATAATCCATAATCCACCAAATTTAGTGACAATTTGACAAACTTAGCGGGATTTCGCCAGATTTGGAGGATTCCCGCCAGATTTGGTGGTAACCGCCATATTTGGCGGAACCACCAAACCACCTTGAGATTTCAAAAGATTCCATGTGGTACCTCCTCATTGAGCCACATGTCACCTCCTCATTGGCCCAATCCATGTCACCCTGCATAGTCATCTACCACATGTCATCGGTATAACCACGTCATCATTCCTAGTGAGTTTCCATGTGTCAGCCGTACGACGACGTCAACCATCCAAAACTTGCCACATGTCATTTGTACAGGTTGTCACGTCATCGTACGACCACGCCATCCACGAAAAACCTACCACATGTCATCTATACAAGTTGCCACATCATCGTACGACCATGTTAGCCAACAAAAACCTACCACATGTCATCTGTACGGACTGCCACATGTCATCTATACAAATTGCATGTGTCATTCTGTACATTCCATGTCATCTCCACATCAACACCCAAAAATGTTGAATCCACCTGACATGTGTCACACTTAAAGGCTTCCATGTGTCATGCTGACATCATCAGTCGTACTGTTGATATCATCAATTGACTTTGACCTGTTGACTATAAATTTTTTTGCCTGTTTGGGAAAAAAATTCAAAACGCAATAACTTTCGGATATAATGTCCATTTTTGGAAAAATATATGGCTGGAATCAGCATGATGAACCTTATGCAATGGCACTAGTTTCGTCTTATTTCAAGAACTTTGAAATTTTGGCCTTCCTGGATTCATTTGGATCAAACCTCCCCACTAAGACCTTTTGGTCCTCCAAAAGGGTATAACCAATCATCAAGTGCAGGATATGCCTCCCCACTTGTCCTTTGTCCTTAAACTATGTTCGGTGCATCTGTCGCATCATGATCAATTTCATAATAACCATGACAAATGAAAGCATATTGTTATCCATTTGAACTCATTCACATCTTACTGAATCCACTACCATCCATGTAGAAAAAATTAGCAGTGATAAAATCAGAAATATAACTAAAACTGAACCCATATGTTTGACTGGCTTGCATGGCATTAACTTATCTTGAAGCAAAGTATGATTGAACTTCCATTCTAAAACCATCTCATGCTCATGCTTAAGATCAACTACTTTACTTGGCACAATTATAGGTGTATTTCTTGCATAAGCTTCTTTCTTTAATTGTTCCATTGTTAAAAGAGATTTATTTGCTTTTATGTGATGAGCATGTACAACATATTCATTGCCTTTCTTAGTTAAGTGATATTGATTATGTTCCCTGTAGAAGATTTATTTGCGATCGTATAAATAAGGGCTGCCTAAGACCATTCCACATGTTTCTAGTGACACCACATCACATATTACTTCATCCACATACTTAGATGTAATTATAAATTTTATGATACATTTCTTTGTTATGGGTAATTTGTGATCTTTGCTTATCCAATTTAGTGAATAGGGTTTGTCATGCATCTTATTGTTTAATCCCAATTTATTAACCACTTCCTTTGGAATTAAGTTAGATTGAGATCCACTATCTATCAATGTATTGATATTAGTCTATTTAATTATGACCCTTATATGAAACAATTTACTTCTTAAATAAAAACCATCACCAATTTTACCTATCAAACCAACTGCTGTAATCTTAGACTCATCACCTGAATCTGATCCCAAGTCTGTTGGTCATGTTGTTATTGCAACTTTTTCCCTCCCTTTCCTCTCTTTGAACCACTTCAATCTCTTCTCTGGGTGCAATTGCCAACAATGCTCATCATCGTGCCCTTCTTTCTTGCAATGCTTGCAAGAGAGCTTCTCTTCCTTTACTGTCATTGAATTTTATTTCTTCCCATTCCCTTTTCCTTTTCCATCTTTCTTTTGAAGATGACTCCCTTGATACACTAACTCCATTTTTTCCTACTTCAATATACGTTGCTTGAACGGAAACCTCATCAAGATTAGTAGTGTTGGGTATGTGTTATATTCTTTGCATGTGTGTGTGTGGGCACGTCAGATATGAAAATTGCATTTGACAATCCCTCTATTAGCGCTCTTTGTGTCATGTGTGTCAGGCGCTTTCCTAGGGAGGGCAGGTATGCCCCCCCCTAGTTACGCGCAGTGCCTCAAAAAAACATTTTGGGCGGTTTTTGCTATTTTTAGCGGTTTTTGCTATTTTTAGCAGTTTACTAAAAGTAATCCTGGTTTTAGGGATTAGGGTTTGGGTATCTACGGAATACCTAATTTTTTTTTATATATTGTATAGTGAATGGTGAAATTCGATATAATGAATATAGGAAAGGTTTTATCGGTTGAGGGTTTCTGATATATATATTTGTGTACTATGTGAACGAGCATGTTAAGCCTAATATTGGCTCATTACCTTATAATTGGGGCATATTATTAGATTAATTAATGCTATTTTATTTATGTCATCTTTAGGCTATTAGTTGTAATTTAGATTAGTAATGTTATTTTAGTGATGTCAGCTTTAGGCCATTATTTTGTAATTAGCACCTCTTAGTCTCCTATATTTACCAAGGGGACATTTTCATTTGAATCATCTTGTACTTGAACATTTAGAATTAGGGTAAAGGGTTTCCCCTCGAAGGGCTTATTATTGAGTATCTCTTTTCAAGGCATTGAGTACTTTTCTTGAAGGTTTTATATGCTATATTGATGTTTTGGTTCTTAACATATGGTATGAGCTCGAGGTCTTGGGGTTTATTTTATGTGAGACACCGTGGAATTTTAGCTACTGCTTGTTTTCTACAATGTTCAGAAGGAATACTTGGGGGTATTTAGAGACGGATCAAGGTACGTTGGGTTCAAATTCAGCTCCTGAGGCCTTATACTCGGAGATTTACAACCTGTACAAGATAGGGTTCTGGAATCATCACGAAATGAGTCATTGTGGAATTTTTGCTATAAACAATGTTCTGTAACGTTTCAGACCCTGTCCTCTAGAGGCCATTTACAAAATTAGTAAGGTAGCTGTGAATTCAAATTTCAACCACAGGTTCATCCAATTTTTGTAGGTACACCTTGTGTAAGATGGGGTGTCTGATAGTCCTGACTAGCCTCAAGAAGGTGTCCCGAATTAAAACAAGCATAACTCCTTGCTAGAGTATCAAATTGAGTGGGACTGATTGCATTGGATCGTGGACAGTCTGTGGTATCTTGGTTACAGTTCAGAATTTTATATCAATTATTGTATTACGGGGCATTCTATACAAGTGAGATCACTGGAAAGGCCAAAATCAACAAGTTGTGGGAAGTTACCATAATTTCCACTTGGCATATCAATTTGATCAGACTGTGGCATTGTAGAGAAGAAATATCAGAGAACTACATAAAATAATGTTTCATACGGAAGGGCGAAACTTTGGAGATACAACGGAAGACATATTTTCTAGTGGAACCACCTCAAAATCAAAGTTCGAAAGTGATACTTAGTCAGCAACATGCCACCCAAAGGGAATTTCTACATAGAATAAGCCTCGAGGAAAATCCCTACTTGAACTCTTGATGAGGTGAAGAAATCGTGGGACATAAATTATTTACAAACAAAGATAGTAACAAAAGATGAACTTCTGAGAGATGATGGAGGTTTGAGGAGATCATGGAAATATTGAAAAATTTGGTAACAGAGAGAAGACACGAAGTGAAAATGCATCCCATGAAATTCATGATGAGGACCTGGAAGGTGAACCAGGAATGGAGAAACTCCAACTTTGGTTTGAAAACCAACCCGTTCACAAGATCGATATGAGGAAGTTTGATGCTTGAGGACCCAACCACATGGATGCCAGGATGGAGCAATTCTTTGATCTCCATAATGTGCCACATACACAAAAGGTGCAATTGCTTCTTTATATTTAGAACCTAATCAATTTTGTTTGGTATAAAATTAGCTTTGTTCATGAATCACTGTCACTTGGACTCACAGGAAGAAATGATAGCACACTATGAGGATATAAGGAGCAATACCTTCTTTTAACCTATTGATGAATCTCAAGCAAGGGTTCACATGCAAGCACATTGAGAACTTCCAAGATTGAATATGAGGTAACCGATATTCAGGATGAGCACTTGATTGATGTATTCCTTAGGAACTTTAAGGATAACATTCAACATGAGGTTTGCCTTTTGGGAACCCAAATCATTGGAGAATGCATTTAGGTGTAAAATGTTGAAAGTAAAAATATGGCTATGGATACTAGAAGGGACCTATCCTAACATCTATAGAGAGAGAACAATTATCCTTCTCTAAAACACCTCAGCTACAAGGTTGACACCTCAACAATTGGAGGAAAAGAAAAGCAAAAGTTTTATGCTATAATTGTAGCTGACAACAATTACATTAAGGGACATAGGTGTGGTGAGGAAAAGTGTCTACATAGATTGTGAAGGGAAGAAGAACAAGAACAAGAACCATCTCAAGATGAAAGCATTGAAGAAGAATTTCCGTCTGAAGAGTTGACTCCCACGATATGCATTTGAAATGCATTGGTGGAATTAGCACTCCTCAAACCACACCTCAAGATGGAAGGATACATCAAAGAGAAAAAAAGGTAATAGTCCTAATTGATTACATGAGTACTCATAATTTCATTCAGCATAAGTGTAAAGATCTCAATTGTTTGTATATCTAGCACCCGAGGTTTCAAGTAATGATTGGATGGAGGAACTATCAATTGCTGGGGAAAATGCAATAAGATCAATCTTACTATGGGGGATTATGTAATGAATAGTCCAATGATTGCTATACCATGAGTGAATTAGAGATGTTGTACTAGAATCAATGGTTACAATCATTAGAAGGCAGTGTCTTTTAATTTTCAAGAACTTTTCTTGAAATTTTTAGTGGAAGGAAAAGAAATTGAGTTGAGAGGTATCCTGGGGGAAACTGGTAGATTGATAAGCTCTAACAGCATTGACAAAATTATTGAGGGGCATCAAGGCATTATTGCACAACTATACTCACTAGACTGTTCAAACATCTAAGACATCTATTCTCAAGATCTCCAAAGGGATCATTGATAAGCATTCAAATTATTTGAAGATATTCACAAAGGACTCCCACCCACTCGAAACCATGATCAACAGGGAATTCACCTAATTCACAGGGGTGTTCCTCCCTAACATGGGGCCATACAGGATACCCTTATGCGAGGAAGAGGTAAAATTGGTATGGTTGAGAAAATCAATTTAGAAATTTTGGCATTATTAGACCTTGACAAAGTTTTTACTCTGCACCATTGGTAATGTTATTCAAGAAAGATAGCTCATGGTTTATGTGTCTAGATTATATAGAGTTCAACAAGATCACTATTAAAGAGATAAGTTTCCCATTCCGTGATTGATGAATTATTAGATGAACTACATGGAGCAATCTATTTCACAAAATTGGATCTCCGTTCGAGGGGTATCATTAGATCAGAATGAAGGGAAGAAGATATCCCAAAACAACATTCGAGACTCATGAAGGCCATTATGAATTTTTGGTCATGCCTTTTGGCCCTTACAAATGCACCTTCCACATTCAAGGGTTGATGAATTCCATTTTCAAGCCCTTGAAAATTTGTGTTAGTATTTTTTGATGATATACTAATCTCTATAAAGTCTTGGAGGGATCATGTGCAACATGTTGACAAGGTGCTACAACTACTAAGGAGCAACAACTATATGCTAAACCATCCAAATGTTTCTTTGGAGTAAAGAGGTAAGAGTATTTGGGTCATGTGTATCTCATAGAGGTGTCAAGGTAGACCTTAACAAGATTAAGGCCATGTGATGGTTGGACGATTCCCAAAACATTAAAAATCTTAGAGGGTTTTTAGGTTTGACAGATTACTACCCACCAAGTTTGTTGAACTATGGAAGAATAGCAGCACCTTCATGACACTAACTAAGAGGGATGCATTTTCATGGACTCAGGAGGCAACTAAAGCTTTTGAACAACAAAAGTGATGTGTCACGTCTGTCTTGACCACTCCAGACTTCCACAAAAACCTTTATTGTAGATGTGATGCCTCGGGAAATGAAAATGAATGTGTCCTAATGCAAGAAGGATGCCCTTGGCTTTTGAATGTCGACCATTCAAGGGAAGAGACTTACAAACCCATTTATGAGAGGAAATGATGGCAATACTACATGCATTGAAAAATGGTGTCCTTACCTAATAGGTAGAGACTTCAAGGTCAAAGCAGTTATGATAGTCTTAAATACTTCTTGGAACAAAGAGAATCTTCAGAGGGCTAACAAATGGGTAGCAAGATATTGGGCTATGATTTTGAAATCATCTATAAAGGGAAGCAAAATGTTGTGGTTGATGCACTCTCAAGAAGGGATGAAGATGTTGAGGCCTTTCTTTTGTGTTATCTCGATCATCAACCAGTTGGATAATAGAAACAAGGGATGGAGAATGGAAAAATGGCGAAAAATTGGACTCTCTCATTCAAAGGTTGCAACGTTTAAATGGAGGATACATTTTACATGGAAAAATGATTCAATATGGTACAAGATGCAACATATTTATTTAAGAACTCCCAACTCAAACAAGGTACTATTGGAATTGCACACCTCTCAATGTGGGAGGGCACTGGGATTTTTGAAAACCCTGCAGGGGTAAGAGGTTTTTGGGATGGCCTTAAAACTGATGTTTCAAGGTTTGTGACGAGAATGTGTGGTTTGCCAACAAAATAAAGAAACAATTAAGACCCAGGGTCTTTTACAGCCATTATCCATCCCAAGTGTCGTGATAGGAGGAGGTTTCATGGATTTCATCAAGGGGGTTACAAAATTAAAGGAAAAGAGTGTCATCATGGTGATTGTTGATAGACTTAACCAAGTATGCACACTTTTATTCACTCTCTCATCCACTAAAGCGATACGGTTACCCACCGCACATTCCTTGGAGGCAGTTCAAAAGCTACATGGAAGCCAAAGATTATTATAAGTGATCCCATATTCACTGGATATTTTTGGACGAATTATTTTCTTGTTTGGGTACTCAATTGGCTCATAGCTCATCCCTATCATCCCTCAATCCGATGGACAAGCTGAGATAGTGAACAAAATATGCAGAGGAGCTACCTTAGTTGAATGTCATAAAAACCCACAATGGTTCAAATGGTTACCAGCAGCAGGAATGGTGAACAACACTTCCTTTCACAGCACCTTAAAAATGACACCATTTATGGCACTTTATGGATACCACCCCTCCTTCCATCACTTATTCTCTAAAAGAAAAATCTAAGGTTCAAGTAGTGGAAGATCACATCGAGAATCAAAACTAATTCTCCAAATCTTAAAGGACAACGACCATGGCACAAAATGCATGGAAACAACAAGCGTGAGATCAACATGCGTGATGAAAGAGAAGTTTTGAAGTAGAGTTGGGTATTTTTAAGACTACAACCATACAAGCGGATGTCCCTCAAACAAGCCAAGAAGGATAATAAATTGTACCATTATGGCCCTTATAAGGTGTTGCAAAATATTGGTACTATGGCCCTGAAATTGGGTTACACGCATCTTCCGAGTACCAGGTTTTCCATGTGTCATGCCCAAAAGGAAGGTTATAGGCGACAAGATCCCAGTTCAACTATATTGCCAAAACATGACGATGAAGAAAAAATCATATTAGAGCCCGAATCCATCATTGACACAAGAATTTGCCAGCTGATGAATAGATCTATTTCAGAGTATTTCATTAAATGGTGGAAACTACTGGTTGAAGATTCACTTGGGAAGATGAGTCTTTTACTCTGAAGCATCTAGAGTTACTCAGCGTTGTGGACAACACTTATCTCAAGGAGAATGTTAGAAAGCTCTAAATGGTAGCTCATTACCCCTTAATTGGGGCATATTAGATTAGTAATGCTATTTTATTTATGTAGTCTTTAGGCCATTGGTTAAAATTTAGATTAGTAATGTTATTTTAATTATGTGAAACTTTAGGCCATTATTTGTAATTATACCTCTAGTCTCCTATATATACCAAAGGAGACATTTTCATTACCTGAATCATCTTGTACTTGAACATTTAAATTGGGGTAAAGGAGGTTGCCCCCATCTTGTACTTGAACATTTAAGTGGGGTAAAAGGAGGTTGCCCCCTCGAAGAGGCTTATTATTTGAAATTATCTCTTTTTCAAGGCGTTGAGTACTTTTCTTGAGGTTTTTATATGCTATATTGATGTTTGGTTCTTAACAGAGCCAATGATTAATTTATGTTTTGATTAAGAATCTATATGCATTGCTTTACTTCACAGGTTTAAAACTTACATGTGGTATTAGAGCTCATTTTTGGCTTCAAAGGGACGCCTTTTTTGTTGAGGGTTTGGCTTGGTCTTGATAGATCAAGTTTATCTTGGGTCTTTGATAAACTTGGGTTTAGTGGGAGCTTTTGCAGTGGTGATTTGAGTGAAGAAAGAAGAATGGCGAGTTCTTATAGAATCAAGATAGAGAAGTTCAATGGTAAAAACTTTGAGCTATGGAAGCTGAAGACGGAGGACCTTCTTGTAGACAAAGAACAATGGATCGTTGTGGATCCTGGTACACCATCGACTAGTATGCATCCTACTGGCACAAAGACAACTGGTACACAACCTACTAGTGCACAAACTACTAGTACACCACCTACTGGTATGTCGAAGGAAGATTGGGACAAGTTGGACAGAAGAGCAAGGAGTACTATTCAACTCTGCCTGGAAAATTCAGTGTTATTGAATGTCTCAGGAGAATCTACAACCAAGGAACTATGGGATAAGATGGGGAATTTGTATCAATCAAAGTCCCTGGTAAACTAGTTGTTTCTACGAAAGAAGTTGTATCATCTTAGGATGGAAGATGGAGACTCTATGGCAGAACATCTAAATGCCTTTAATACTCTGGTAAGTCAACTTAGCTCTGTTAATATTTCGATTGCAGAAGAATATAAGTGTATTAATTTGTTATGTTCTTTTCCAGACTCTTGGGATAATCTAGTTGTAGAAATAGGTAGTACCACTCAATCTACATTGAAGTACGAGGATGTAGTTGCATCCTTGTTATCTGAAGAGATCAGGCGAAAAAGCATGGATGGGCACAACAAAGATGCTTTATTTGTAAGAGGGCATACCCAAGACAGGAACCCTGGCAAGCCTTCAGGGTGGAGATATAAATCTATAGGTAGATCTATGTCTCTAGGAAAATATTTGAGGAAATGTTGGAAGTGTGGTAAAACATGGAATTATAAGAAAGATTGCAAGTCTAAGAAGGTTGAAAAACCAAATGGATCTAATAGTACCTCTTCCAAAGAGGTGAAAACCTCCACTGAAGAAGGAGGTGATGTTTACCTAGCATCTACAAGTACACATGCAAACCGCGATGTATGGTTGATCGACTCAGGTGCATCATACCATATGACTCCTCACAGGGAGTGGTTCTTTGAATGTGAAAAATATGATCGTGGTGATGTATTCCTAGGAGATGAATCGACAACAAAAATCTTGGGACGTGGAAGGGTTAAGTTGCTGCTAAAAGATGGAAGGATTAGAACACTCCCTGGGGTTCTGCACATTCCAAAACTAGCCAGGAGCTTAATATTTGTAAGCAATATGGATGATGCAGGAGTGGATACTGTATTTGGAAAGAACACTTGCAAGATGGTATGAGGGGAAATGGTGTTGATGAGGGGAGTTCAGTGTGGAACTCTGTACAATTTGTTGGGAAGCACTTATACTAATGGGTGTAACAGTTCTGTTGTCCTTGAGTATAAAAATAAAGATGACAAGACCAATATCATCCCTAAAAAGAAGACCATGTTGTGGCATCAAAGACTGGGGCATATTGGAGAAAAGGGTCTTCGAACACTACACGATAAAGGCATGGTTGAAGGTATGTCTAATTGCACTCTAGATTTCGATTTCTGTGAACATTTCATATATGGTAAACATAATTGAGTAAGATTCCCATCTAGTGCTACAAGAGCAAAGGGGATCTTAGAGTTGATACACAGTGATGTGTTTGGACCTATTCCTATTCCATCCCTAGGTAAATATATGTATTATGTTTCATTCTTAGATGATGTTTCAAGGAACACATGGATTTATTTTCTTAGAAAGAAATATGAGGTATTTGATAAATTTAAAGAGTTTAAGGCTCTGGTAGAAAATCAGACAGAGAAGAAAATAAAGGTATTGAGAACAGATAATGGTGGAGAATTCTGCGGAAATGAATTCGAATAATTCTGTAAAAAGTGTAGTATAGCAAGGAAGAAGACTACTCCATACACTCCTCAACATAATGGAGTTGCAGAAAGGATGAACAGGACACTGATGGAAAAAKCAAGGAGAATGCTCAATGGTGTCGGGTTAGGACAAGAATTCTTTGCAGAGGTAGTGGGTACAACATGTTACCTGGTCAATCAATCACCTTCATCAACATTAGATGATAAAACTCCACACAAGGTATGGTATGGAAGGAAACCCTCTCTTCAACATCTTAGAGTGTTTGGTTGTGATGCTTATGTACATGTTCCAAAGGAAAATATAAGTAAGTTGGATAAAAAGGTTGAAAAGTGTATCTTTATTGGTTATAAAGATGGTGTGAAAGGTTATAAGATTTGGAACCAAGAAACCAAGAAAATTGTTTACATTCGAGATGTTGTTTTCAGAGAGGTAAAAGATGTGTCCAAACAGGAATTCCTACCAATGCAAGATGAAACTAAGAAAATAGAGCTTGAGTTGGATGATGCAAAATCTGAATCATCTGAAGAAGAGGAAGCAGAAGAAGAAGAAGAAGAACCTCATACCCTAGTATTGAGGAGATCAATGAGAGATAGAAGGAAACCATAAAGGTATATTCCACCCGATTTTCATTCCAATTTTGCTTTATCTATTACTGATGATGATCCTAGAACTATCAGGGAAGAAGTGAATTCAGAGGATAATAAAATCTGGAAGAAGGCCATGGTTGAAGAAATGGATGCCTTCGATAAGAATGAGGCATGGGATAGAGTTGAGTTGCCAGCTGGAAGAAAATTTGTTGGTAGAAAATGGTTGTTTAAGAAGAAGTTTAATGCACAAGGTAAAGAGGAGAAATACAAAGAAAAGCTCGGTTAGTAGTAAAAGGTTAATCCTAGGTAGAGGGAATTGACTTTGGTGATATTTTTTCTCCTGTTGCTAAATTAACTTCTATTAGATTTATTTTATCTATTGTTTCTTCTTTTGATCTTGAAGTGGAATAGATGGATGTGAAGACAACATTCCTACATGGGGATCTGGAAGAAGAAATCTACATGAAGCAGCCAGAAGGCTTTGTAGTGAAGGGAAAGAAAGAGTTGGTTTGTAATCTAGAGAAGTCACTATATGGTCTAAAGCAATCACCTAGGATGTGGTACCAAAATTTTGACACATACATCGATTGGGATTTGTAAGAAGTAGGGTTGATCACTGTGTATATTCCAAGAAGGTTGGTAATCACTTCATTTATGTAGTGTTTTATGTTGATGACATGTTGTTGGTAGGAAATAACATGGATGTTATCAAGGAGGTGAAATCACAACTATCCTCCAAATTTTACATGAAGGATCTCGGTGCTGCTAACTTCATTATGGGAATGGAGATTAAAAGAGATCGTGCAAATAGGAAACTCTGGTTGAATCAGAGAAAATATGTTGAGACAATATTGCATAGGTTTAATATGCATGAAAGTAAACCGGTCAAGGTTCCTATTCCTATAGGTGTAAAGTTATCTGCAGATCAGTGTCCCAAGACACAGGAAGAAGAAGAGGACATGTCCCATGTTCCGTATGCTAGTGCAGTTGGTAGTTTGATGTATACAATGGTCTGTACTAGACCAGACATTGCACATGCAGTGGGATTTTTGAGCAGGTATATGTCAAAACTAGGGAAGGAGCATTGGATAGCAGTAAAGAGGGTCTTCAGGTATCTGTGTGGAAGTACTAGTTATGGATTGTGCTACCAAGGAAGACCAGGATTGGACAGAGTGCTGGACATACATGGTTTTGTTGATGCAGACTGGGTTGGAGATATAGATCGTAGAAGATATACAAGTGGTTATGTGTTTAACCTATTTGGAGGAGAAATCAGTTGGATGAGCAAAAGACAGGCTATAGTGGCACTCTCAACTACAGAAGTTGAATACATGGCAGCCACTCATGCAAGAAAGGAAGCAGTATGGTTACAAAGATTGTGTTCAGGTATTGGGTTGGTACAAAAAGAAGTGAGATTAGATTGTGACAGTCAAAGTGCAATATTCCTGGCAAAGAACCCAACTTATCATTCAAAGACAAAGCATATTGATGTTCAGTATCACTTTGTGAGAGACATGGTTGAGGAAAATAAGGTGTTGCTGGAAAAGGTTGACACTTTGAAGAATGTTGCAGATTCATTGACAAAGTCTGCGAGCACAGAAAATTTCTCCTGGTGTAGAGTAACAATGGGCATTGTTGCCCTGGATTATTGATTATATAATCCCCTGGACCCCTGGATGCAAAGAAAACAATAAGTTGGAGAATGTTGGGTATGTGTTATATTCTTTGCATGTGTGTGTGTGGGCGTGTCAGATATGACAACTGCGTCTAACGATCCCTCTAGTAGCGCTCTTTGTGTCATGTGTGACGGGTGCTTTCTTAGGGGGGTNGGGGGGGGGGGGAGAAAGTATGCCCCCCCTGGTTACACGCAGCATTCGGGGCAACGCCCCGAAATTGTTTTTTGGGCGGTTTTTTCTATTTTTAGCGGATTTTGCTATTTTTAGTGGTTTACTAAAAATAATCCCAGTTTTAGGGATTAGGGTTTTGGTATCTACGGAATATCTAAAAACATTGTATATATTGTATAGTGAATGGTGAAATTTGATATAATGAATTTAAGAAAGGTTTTCCCGGTTGAGGGTTTCCGGTATATATCTATGTGTATTATGTGAACGAGCCATTGATTAAATTTTTTTTTTCTTAAGAATCTATATGCATTTATTTACTTCACAGGTTTAAAACTTACAATTAGGTCCAAACATAAATACAATATTACGAATATAAGCAAGAAATCCTCCTATATACTTCATAAGAGTTTCTTGTGTAGTCAACGGAACATCTAACATCAAATCCATCTTACAAAGTTCATCTGTATATTCCTACACTGAGTGTCCTTTTCTTAAATTAGGAATTTTCCATTCATTTAAATCCTTTTCCTTATACCCCAAAGGATAGAACTATTTTCTAAGTGCGGAAATAAAATCATGCCATGATGGAAAAATCTTACCAACTTGTTGAGTTCCATGTTGCATTTTACTTTGCCACTAGATGAGATTTGTGCCTTCAAGATGAAGTGATGCCAATCTAATTTTGGTTTCCTCATCCTTAATTTTCTGCACATTACAATATACCTCCATCTATATAACCCAATTATCAAGTTTCTTAGCATTAACTTCGCCATCATACATAGGCAAAACAAATTTTACATCAATTTTAAGTAATGGCATATCAGGATTATGTTTATGAGAATGTTTTCTTGAAGAAGTAGTATTCGAACTTGTACTTGAAGAAGAAGATGATGATGGAGATGAAGGAGGTGAAGGAGGACATTTTGGAGGGTCCTCTCCTTCTTCACTTTTGTCTTGCATTGAATATTCCCCTTGAACTGGTCTCTTATGTTTCAAGTAATCATCATACAACACTTTTACCATCTCTGACATGGAAAATAAATTTTGAAACTCTCTTTCGTTTTGAGAAAGTCCTTCTTTCGATGCCATATTCTCACTTTGATATGTCCTCTTCCTTGATCTAATCACAAGATCTCCTTCTACAAGCTCTCCTTCACCACGACTTGGATTTTCCCTGGTAATCATGCAAACTCAAACAACCAATTGTCAACCTGCTCTGATACCACTTGATCCGAACTTGATCTTTTAAAGACTATGGTTAAGTTTATGCATGAGTTGGTTTACCATTTAGGAATTTAGAGAAGAAGAATATTTTAGTGAATGAATGTTGTAGCCATCATAAAGAATGCAAAACATAAATTAAACATCAAGAACAACAAACCATAACGCCAAATATTGTTAATGAAGTTCGGCATAAATTTTCCTACGTCTTCGGGCCTTTGTCTTCAGTGGGAGGATTCTTATTAATCCTTAATGCTTAAAAACAATACCAAGAAGGCTTACATAACAACCCCTAAAACCACCTTTCAGATATGCAACTTCTGGACATAAACAAACATTACCAATGAATGCAACATGTAATTCTAAGACTTTTGAGTATGAACTCGTCTATGCTTGGCTTGACATATTGGGATCTGGAGTCACTTTTCTATTCAGATGCTCAGATGCAAAATCATTATCCATATTCAGACTCCCCTAGAAATTATGCAACGTTTGAGTATAAACTCGACCTGCTTCTAAATAGGCCCTCGAGACCTCTCCTCAACAGAAATCCTAATGTTGTTCCCTGTTAGATCCGTACAGTCTGTACAGTCTCAAACTACATGCCTTCAGTGGGAGGCTTCTTATTAATCCTTAATGCTTAAAAACAATACCAAGAAGGCTTACGTAACAACCCCTGAAACCACCTTTCAGATATGCAACTTCTGGATATAAACAAACATCACCAATGGATGCAACATGTAATTCTAAGACTTTTGAGTATGAACTTGTCTATGCTTGGCTTGACATATTGGGATCTGGAGTCACTTTTCTATTTAGATACTCAGATGCAAAAACATAATCCATATTCAGAATCCCCTAGAAATTATGCAATGTTTTAGTATACACTCGACCTACTTCTAAATAGGCCCTCGATACCTCTCCTCAACAAAAATCCTAATGTTGTTCCCTGTTAGATCCGTACAGTCTGTACAGTCTCAAACTACATTCCAAAAAAAATCCTTTTTCTCGATTTTTGTGCCCAGCTAAATAAAAAAGACTCCACCAAATTTAACGACAATTAGCCAAACTTAGCAACAATTATCCAAACTTAGCGGGTTTTTGCCAGATTTGGTGGTAACCTCCATATTTGGTGCAACCTCCAACCCACTTTGACCTTCCAGAAGGTGCCATGTGGTGCCTCCTCATTAGGCCACATGTCACCTCATCATTGGCCTGAGCCACATCACCCTACACAGTTAGTTGCCATGTGTCATCCGTACGGCCATGACATCCTGCCCAATCAACTACCACGTGTCATTCGTACGACCACGACATCTTGCCCATTCAGCTTCCATGTGTCATCCATACGACCACATTAGCGAACCAAAACCTGTCACGTGTTATCCGTATGGGCCGCCACATCATCATACGATGATGTCAGCCAACCAAAAACTACCACGTGTTTTACATACAGGCTATCATGTCATCGTACAAACATGTCAACCATCGAAAACTTGTCACGTTTCATTAGTACGGGCTTCCACATCATTGTAGGGAATGCCACATGTCAGTTCGTATAGTCCATGTCATCGCCACATAAACACCTAAAAATGTCAAATCCACATAGCACCTTTCACGCTCAGAGGATGGTACATGTCATGATGACATCAGCATGATGTCATCATCCGTACTACTGATGTCATCAGTTGACTTTGACCTATTGAATTTGACTTGTTTTGCCTATTTGGGAAAAATTTCATAGCACGATAACTTTCACATACAGTGTCCATTTTTGGAAAACAATATATGGCTAGAATCGACATGACGAGCCCTATGCAATGGCATTAGTTTCGTCTAATTCTGAGAAATTTGAAATTTTGGCCTTCCCAGATCTAATTGGATTATCCACACATGACTAGAATCTCAGTTTCCTCATCCCAGAGAAACACAATAAACAACAAGAAATGAGACAAGGGATTCTCCCCTTTTACAACTCCTTTGCACAATCTGGAATCCTTAGTTTAGCCGAGTTATTTCTAAGGCTTCACTACCTTCGCATATCATGGATTAACCAAGATCATTCACTAAACAAAGTCAATATTGTCAAGGTCTTGTCACATGAAAGTATTTCAGTCATGCATTATATTTTAAAATGTAATCCATGATTATTTTATAAACAAGTTTTGCATCCCATTGTCTAGTTCTTTTTGTAGTCAATTAATTATGTGGCTCTGTTCTCCTAGTAGATCTCTTTACACAGTTCCTCCACATGGAACTTCTTCAACATGAAACTTTCCTACATAGTTCCTCCACATGGAACTTCTTCAGCATGAAACTTTCCTTGTTTCATATTCCTCACTATGTAAGTTAATCTCAACCTCGAGTCAACCTCATCTTCATCATTTCATATGTTTACCCAAAAATTCATAAGGAATATAAGCATGCATCCTTATTATGCATCCCAGTTTGTACATTCACACACACATTATTTTATTAGTTTGTATTCAAACTATGATTTCAAGCACTTAACCAGATGTGTCATCATACTGTGTGTGTCTTCCATAGGCACACTTTATAGTTTCACATGCATATTTATTTAAAAAACATTTTATTCATGATTGTTCACAATCATTTACATGTAGTTTTTAGAGGAATATTCATTTTTCCTTCTATAATAATAATAGAGTACTTATTTCCCATTACTCTTTCATCATTTCATATTATCTCTTTATGAGGGATGGAGCACACCCTCATGAATCTATTTTTCAAAAGAATAAAACAAAATTCTTAAAACAGAGTCAAATATGTATTCATAGCATTATCCAATTTGGGAAAGTACAAATCTTTCCTCACAACTCACTTTTTCAGGAATTCATACCATGCCTCTAAGTCGACATGTATGTATATATTATGTACATGCATCACTTGCTCATTTTTATATCATTCATTCACATTTGTTGAATTTTAATATCATCCTTTTCTGATGAGAATTGATAGTCATTCACATGACCAATATCACAAACATAATCATACTTATGTTAACCCCTTTAAATGGAATCAACCAACATGAGATCACTCATTCCTAACTGTTATAAAATCATTCCATAATTCAGAAAATATGAACGAGGTAATTACATCATTATCCAAAGCATCAAGATAATTATTCCAATCTCTCGTCATGCCTCAAATTTTCTTGCTCAACAGAACTTTACCGAGCAAATCCTTTCCTAGATTCCCTCTTATTAGTAATTTTCCCTCTTAGTGTTACTTGAGTATATTAAGGCATACATATATGGCTATCATCCACATCTAGATGTATGTCTGATCCATTGATCTTTTGGAAATTCCCAAGCACTTCCTTTATGAGACTTTAGATCAACATTTTGTTAATCATTCTTCCTCATCCTCATAAAGTTATATGTAATATCAATATGCACATTTGTATTCATGTTGTTAACTCCCCTACTAATATTAGGTCATCAATGTCCAAAATAACCATCAATGCATCATACTTTAAAACCAATCACAGGTTATAATAAGTTTTTTTTATGCATGTTAAATACATGCTTAATCATTGTCATATGCATTACAACATATCCTTGTGTACCAAGAATTTTACCCATGTCTATGGTGCATATGTATTCTAGTTGTTTTCTTTTGCATTCACATGCATCGACATGATTTTAGGCTAATATGTATATACATTGCATTAATACAACCATGAGCTTATAAATTTCTCATATTCCAAAATCACTTTACCTCTTTTATGAAAGTTAGCTTCAGTCCAATGGACTCCTCTTTCTTTTTCTTAAATAGATTATCCCAGCTATAAGTTACAATCATTATAGTTCAAGTAAATATAACTTACAATTTTCCATCAGTCCTTTGATCATGAGGGATTATACATACAAGGTTTAGTCTTTTATTTAAGCAACACTTATTACTGCCAAGGATTCTATCAATCCATACTCACTTCCTTTAACCATAAGGATTTTTCCATAATGTTCTTATCCCTTGTACAAACAACCATCATAAGTGCAAGAGGCTCTATCTATCCAAGTGGATAGACATCATTACACTTAAATGAAACAACTCAGCTCATCCATTCTCTAGACGCATCCATCTCTATAATGTAATTTTTCCACTTCTTCCATTCACATTTAGGTATTACCACTAATCCATACCAAAATATTCTCACTCCTATAGGAATATCCATCAAACCAACTATGTAGAGTTTCATAGATACCTGCAAAGAATATCTAGCTAATAATGAAACATACACAACTTGCAAATGGTGTAAAGAGAAGACAAAAATTGGAGGAAAGAATGAAAATAATTTATATTATTTGTATTCCACACTCAAAGAGTGAGAAAATTACAATATATATAGGCTACATGAGTAACTAATGTGCCATAGTAGTGATCTAGAGATATCTAGACACTCATTGATGGACATTGGAGTGAACTGCCACCTAGTCTTAGTTAATTGATCCATGAAATCATGATTTAAGTGAGTCACACATGTGGAAGTGAGAGAAACACATGCAACTATTGGTGATAAAACTAAGGTTTCCATGAATGAGTGAATTCCGCTAGTCTAATTTATTCTAAAATGAAGAAGAATGCCCTATTTTGTCATGGAATATTCTCTAGAGAGAATATTCTCATCTAAGGAAGTGTTCTCAATATTGGACTATCAAACTTAGGAAAATAATTCTAGGTGAGTGTGCAATATCTCCAACACCCCCCTTGAACAATACTAGGGTGTACATTGTTGAAATATTGGTTGTCATTGATGTCAACCCTTGAATAAGTCCCAGTAGCCCAAAAGGCATGGGTATGGAACCCGTAGTTGATTGAGGAAAAATGTCATGAAGGATGGTGAAAATGCAGATAACTCACTCATGGATGGATAGTCCTCATCATTCCATTTCTAGTGATAGGTGGTATGCCACATGGTTCCTCACGGTTGAGGAGTTATGGCCTTGTGAAGTTAGAAGCCCATAGTTGGTTACAAGTCTTTAATGAAAGGGTGAAGTGGTTGTAAAAGTAAATTCTAGAAGGCCCTACGATTAAGGAGAGAGTTTACTTAGAAAAAGTATAAATACACCTCAATAATTCATTCACAAGTACATTCACTCGCTTATTATACTGAACATCGTCTAGTGAACTAGTGATCTATTTGGAAAGTTAGCAAAGAAGAAATATGAGGTAGCGACAAGAGAGGAGTGCAGGAGTTTCGAGGTTGTAGAGGAGAGAGAAATTTTTTGAGGAAACCCTAGTTTGATTGGACCCCACGGGTCACACCACTAGTGTCCCACGAGGCACCCCCATGGATTGCTTAGGGTTTTTCAAGTGAGGCCCCGCATGACAGGATGTCTTAGTCCTGTGAGGACATTAAAAATTCGGGGGTTATGTTAATACCAGTTCCTAAAAGTCAGAAGTGAGCTTACATGTTATATCTACTATGTATCAGGTCAGTTGTAGAGGTATTGGTATGCTTATGTGTTTGTTGTGATGGTTTTACTTGGTCATGGTATGATACCTGCTTGAGGTATGGTTGGTTTGGCACATGATTGAGGTACATATTGGATATAGGGTTGATAGAGATATATTATTGAATCGTGTTATGACATGAATCATATGGTACATCTTTGAGTTGTGGATGTATGGTTGAGGTATATACTTGATGTATGGTGGCATATGCATTTGGAACATGCCTTAATTCTTTGAGGATATTCATTGATGATATGGTACATGTTTATACATGATTGATGATATGGTATATGGTACTGGTTTTATATGCAATTGTTGTTCTAGTACATGATTCATGATGTTATGGTATCTACACTTGGCATATCTTATGGTACATGATTGATACATTTTTAGTACACAGTTGATGCATGGTATGGAACATGTTTTGGTATAGAAGGTTGATGGTACAATGACAATGACATGTCAGATACAGTGATAGGTTGGTGACAATAACAGGTTGGTGATAGTGGCAGGTTGGATATAGTGATAGGTTGATAGGTTGTAGGTTGATATGATAGTGGAAATGATTGTAGTAGTGTCAATTTTGTCTACACTTATATTTCAGGGCGGTATGATGGGGAAAGGAAAGGGGGTTGTAGCCTCCTTTTGTTTAGTTCTAGAGAACTAAGAAAGTTGGAGCTTCATTTAGGATGGAGCCTATGAATCAAGGAGTTGTATCCTCCTTCTAGTTGGAGAGAATTAAAGGAGTTGTATCCTCCTTCTAGTTGGAGAGAATTAAAGGAGTTATAGCTTCCTTCATTATGGATATTGTAAATAGGGGGTCGTAGCTTCCTTCCAGTTTCATCTAGAGAATTAGGAAGTTGGTACTTCCAATGGATGTAATATTTGATATATAAGAAAACATTCCATTGTTTTCTCCCATTTCGGTTTCCACATAAATTATGGTGCAATGTGTATTTCATGTGATGTGATGCTTCTTACATTTATGTGATCATGATACATTGATGATATATTGTTGATTAAATTGAAGTTGATATACTGCAGTTAATGGAGATAAAATTTCTCATATTGATTCACCCCCCCCCCGCCTTCTTAGTATTCCAACGATTGGTATAAGAGTATGTCCTTCAAGAGACAGTCTAACCACTAGAAGGAGATCATGGAATACTCTAAGATTGGAGTAACATGGTTTGATGTCCATAACTATGCCTTCTAGAGTAGAAGGATGAAAACATATGTGCAGGCACATGGATTTGATATCTGGTGAGCAATAGTAGATGGATACAATGCACTAGCCACTCCACCAACATAAAATGATGGAAATAAAATTGAAGAGAACAATTCAAGGGCCAAATATACCATCCTGAATCGTCTAACTAAATCAATACATGTCAAGGTTATGCATTGTGATTCCGCAAAGGAAGTATGGGACAAACTTCAAAGTATATACGAAGGTGATGCCAAAGTCAAGGGAGATAAAATTCAAACCTTTAGAGCCAAGTTCAAATAATTGAAGATGAAAGAAGATGAAGGCATTGTCGCCTATTTTCTGCGAGTTGATGAAATAGTCAATGCCACTAAAGGTTTGGGAGAAGAGATGAAAGAACCAGTCATTGTTTTGAAAGTACTAAGGTCTCTACCTATGAGATATGACCCAAAGATTTCATCCCTAGAAGAAAGAGAAAAACTGGATACTTTGAACATGGACGAGCTACATGGGATACTCACAACCTACAAAATGAGGATAGAGAAAGACAATTCAGTCTCATAGGAAGTAGCATTCAAGGCATCCAAGCAATCAAAGAAGAATAATAAGAAAAAGTCAAAATTAGATTGTAGATGCAACGATGACTCAGAGGAAGATGAAGAAATGAAAAACTTCATAACAAAGTTGAAAAGAGGAACCGACAAGTACAAAGGTATGATTCCATTGAGATGTTTAATTTTTTGTGGTATTGGTCATTTTTATTCTAAATTTCTCTATGCTAAGAATAAAATAAGTGATGAAGAAGATGATCCTAAGAAGAAAAAGAAAATTCAAAAGGGAGATAAGAGAAGAAACAAAAATAAATATTTCAAGAAATGTTTCTACTCAAGTGAAGATAGTTCATAATCATTCAAGGATGATGATAGTGACAGTGATCCAAAAAGAGTACTCTTCATGCCATTACATGATGATGAAGAATATTTTGAAGAAGAAGGTGAAGTTGATATCATAGAAAAACTAATCGATGCCTTAGAAGAACTAAGAAAAGAAAGAAAAAAAAAACAAGTCACTCAAGGTAGAGTTAAAGAAAAGGAACAAAGCCCAAAATTCCAAATCTAAAGAAGTCGAGTAGATAATCACGAAATTAAAAATCCAAGTAGAAGAAGAAAAAAGGATTGAAGAATCACTCATAAGTCTGTTGGAAGAAAACTAAAAGATGATTGAATGTTTAGAAGAATAAATAGTCACTCTCAGAAAACATATTCAGAAGAAATATATGTAGCAGAACAACACCAAAATACTAGATGAGATCATGAGTAGTCAAAGGCCTCACTACAACAAGTTTGGAATAAGATACATCTAGATGTAGACTGAGAAAGGTTCGAGCTCCAAGAAAACAAAACACGAAACCGAACAAAGAAGATATGCGGAAGTCATCATAGCCTCTCCCAACAAGGAAGAAGGAAAAAAAACCCAAGAAGAAGATCAGAGAGAAACTGCACCATCTAGAAGATTCATATTTCATAATCAACAACAACCAACAAGAACTCAAGAACAAGAATAATTTAGAAGAGCAACACCATTCAAAAGATCTTCCACTTCCAGGTATCAAACTATTTTTCTTGTCTTATGTTATTCATGTAATAATTTTGGACAAAATGTTGTAAACTCTAGATCCTATCCAAGAACATAAGAAAATTTGAAGGCTACTCAAATAATAGTTATCCAAGAAGGCCTTATGAAACAAAAAACAAAAATTACAATAGTTTTGGATCATTGAGTAATGAAGTGGAATGTTACAAATGCAACAACTTTGAGAACATGTCGAAATATTGTAGATTGATTGTTCCCCCAAGAGAATAAAAACAAAATACAAACAATAATAAACATGAACCACAAAGGATATGGATAAGAAGGAAGAATTGATTCAACACAGAAAAATCCTCACTTGCTCTACAAGCTCAAAACAATAAAAGAGAGTGTGGTATGTTGACAATGGTTGTTCGAAGCATATGACAAGTGACAAGAACATGTTCCTTACCTTGAAGAAGGAACATGATGGATCTGTTTCATTCGACAATGTTAACTTAGTCATAATTATAGGAAGAGTGACAGTCAAGCTTGGAAGCAAGGATGCCAATGCAGAAAATGTTCTACTATTTAAAGAAATGAGGCACAATCTAATCAGTGTAAGTCAAATGTGTGATGAAGGACAAGTTTATTTTTTTTTTACTCAAAAAAGTGTGAGATAAGGAAATAAGGATCAAGCAGGTTGATGGTTATAGCTATAGGAACCATAAACAACATATATGTCCTAAATGAAATTGGAAAATAAAAATGTTATTTAGGAAATGAAAATGAAAGTTGGATCTGGCACAAAAGAATGGGTCACATGAAATTTGATAATCTTGTAAAATTTAGGAGAAAGGAAGAAGTAAGAGAAATGCCTAAGATTTTAAAGCCAACAAACACTTTATGCAAGCATACAGGGAAAAAAACCCAGAACTAGTTTCAAGTCAAAAGAGTAACCTTTGAAAAGATAATTGGAAATTGTTCATACAGACTTATGTAGGCCAATGAGAACAGAGGGATTTAATGGCAAACAATACTTTATGGTACTGGTTGATGACTACACAAGAATGATTTTAGTTATGTTTCTCAAGAAGAAGTCAGAGGCATTCAAAAACTTCAAGATATATAAAGAAATGGTTGAAACTGAGAAAGACTTGAAAATCAAAATTTTGAGATCAGATAGTGGTGGAGAGTTTACATCAAAGAATTTACATATTTTCGTGGTGAATATGGAATAAAAAGGAAATTCTCAACAACCAAGACACCTCAACAAAATGGAGTCATGGAAAGAAAGAACAGAACCATGGAGGAAATGGCTAGAACCATGTTGAAAGATTCCAAGTTGGGTGAAATATTTTGGGTATAGATAGTTCATACAACAATTCATATTTAGAATAAAGGAATTCTCAGAAGAAACAATGATAAGACTCCCTACAAGATATGGAAATAAAGACTAGAAAATGTGAAGCATTTCAGAGTATTTGGAAGCAAGTGCTACATAAAAAGAGAACATGGTAGGATTGGAAAATTTGATTCCCAAGTTGATAAAGGCATATTTGTTGAGTACTCAAGCAAGAGTAGGGAATATAAGTGATTTAATCTGAGAATCAACGGAATCATGGAAAGCATCAATGTAAAAATTGATGTGAAATATGTACGAAAGGTCAAAGAAGGAAGCAGAGGTTCACAAGAGAAAAGTGACAAAAATATCTAAAAGAAGAAGAAGTAGAAGAAGAAGTAGAAGAAGAAGTGAAATAAGAAGAAGAGCAACCAGAAGTGGACCAAGAGGAATATGACCAGTAGATACCTCCCAAGACACCTAGCCAACGAGTGCAGAAAAATCATCCACCAGAATAGATAATTGGGAATAAATATGTAGGAGTTGAAACCTGAAGAAAAATACGTTCACCAGAACAACAACACCTAGAACTATTATCCACAGTCGAACCAAGCAACTTCGAAGAAGCTAGCAAAGATGAAGATGGGATCAAGGCTACAGATGAAGAATTGGATCATATAGAAAGTAATGATACATGGGAATTGGTTCCAAGGCCAAAGAGAAAGAATGTTATTGGAACAAAGTGGGTATTCATAAACAAACTGAATGAAGATGGATAGGTAACCAAAAAAATAGAAAGATTAGTATGCAAAGGATATACTTAGTTTGAATGTGTATATTTTGAAGAAACATTTTCCCCAGTTTCCAGGATGGAAGCAATCATATTGATATTAGCTTATGCATGTTCCATAAGAGTCAAGGTATGTTATATGGATTTTAAGTCAGCCTTTCTCAATGGAGAATTAGAAGAATAATTGTACATCGAACAACCATAAGGATTTCTACTATCAAAAAAGAAATATTATGTGTGTAGACTTAAGAAAGCATTGTATGGACTTAAGCAGGCACCCAGAGCATGGTATTCAATATTGTAAACTAGTGAGTACTCTTATGCAGACTAGTTGCAAGTTAAGCAAGGATGATGATCCTAAGGATGTTTATCATAGAATCTATAGATAGATGATTGGAAGATTATTCTCTGTGACATTCTCTAGACCAGACATGACACATACATTTGGATGGGTTGCAAGGTTTCAAGCAACATCCAAGGAAACACATGGTATGGAAATAAATAGGATATTCATATATCTCAAAGGGACAGAAGAGTTTGGATTGTGGTATCCAAAAGGAAATAATTTATCTGTAGATTACGATGACGTAGATTGGGAAGGTTTTATTTACAATAGAATAAGTAAAAGTCGATCAACTTTCTACTCAGGCGATTGTCTGGTATCATGATTGAGCAAGAAATAATCATCAGTATCTTTGTGCACAATAGAAGCATAATATATTGTAGCGACATAATGTTTCACTCAAGTGCTCTAGATGAAACAAACCTTGTAGGATATAAAAGTGAAGTATGATGAGCCCATTTCAATACTATGTGATAACACCACTGCTATCAATATCTCTAAGAATCCAGTGATGCATTCCAAAATGAAGCATATTCTGATCAATTTTCACTTTCTATGGGAATAGGTTATAGTGAAGAACATCAAGCTAGAGTACATTGGGAAAAAAGAGAAGATTGCATATATCTTCACCAAACCCCTTATAAGGGAGACCTTTCAGTATATTTGATAGAAACTTGGAGTAGTTTTTACCGCTCAATGATCCACACAACACCAGACATAGTTGGACAGGGGGAGAGATGCAAGAGACTAGAAGAATACATGTAAAGAATCTTTTGAATGCTTTTCATATAGATCAGAGTATTACATGAGGAAGCAACATTAACAGAAAGTGTATTCTTGTAGATAACAAGAGAGAGAGAGAGAGAGAGAGAGAGAGAGAAGGATAATTACCCTTTACAATTGATTTCAAAGGGGGAGAGAGAACAAAGGCATCTTAACAGAGAACATATGCATGAAGACAGGGGGAGATATGGTCACAAGGGGAGAAATGGC
Organism: Picea sitchensis; assembly: GCA_010110895.2. Lineage (NCBI taxonomy): Eukaryota > Viridiplantae > Streptophyta > Pinopsida > Pinales > Pinaceae > Picea > Picea sitchensis. Next base: position 52,789 of record SNQJ01S0036341.1, read on the forward strand.
CAAAGAAAATGGTCATAGGGGTAACATGATTAGGAACATGAGTGTTACCATGCCATCAGTGTTTCCATCAATGCCAAAGGGGGATATTGTTGAAATATTGGTTTTCATTGATGTCAATCCATGAAGAAGTCTGGTAGCCCAAAAGGCATGGATATAGAACCCATAGTTGATTGAGGAAAATGGTTATGAAGGATGGTGAAAATTCATGTAAATCACTCATGGATGGATGGTCCTCATCATTGCATTTCCGATGATAGGCGATACACCACATGGTTCCTCATGGTTGAGGAGTTATGGCCTTGTGAAGTTATAATCCCCAAAGAATAGTCAAGAAGCCCCTAGTTGGTTACAAGTCTTTAATGAAAGGGTAAAGTGGTTGTAACATGAAATTCTAGAATCCACTAACACTAAGGAGAGAGGTTATTTAGAAAAAGTATAAATACACCTCAAGGAGTCATTCACTAGTACATTCACTCACTTATTATATTGAACATATTCTAGTGAACTAGTGATCTATTTGGGAAGTTAGTAAAGGAGAAATATGAGGTAGAGACAAGTGAGGAGTGAAGGAGTTTCGGGGTTACAAAGGAGAGACAAGTTTGCTAAGGAAAAACTAGTTTAGTTGGACCCTACGAGTCAGACCACTAGTGTCCTGCGAGGCACCCCTGTGGGTTTCTTAGGGCTCGTCATGCAATGTCCCGCATGACACGATTTCTTACTCCCATGAGGAAAATAAACATTTGTGGGTTATGCTAATACCAAGTCCTAGAAGTCAGAAGTGATATTACAGGTCATATCTACTATGTATCAGATCAGCTGCAAAGGTATTGGTATGCTTATGTGTTTGTTTTGATAGTTTTACTTGGTCATGGTATGATACATGCTTGAGGTATGGTTGGTTTGGCACATGATTGAGGTACATATTGGATGCATGGTTGATAGAGATATATTCTTATATCTGGTTATGACATGGCTAGTATGGTACATCTTTGTGTTGTGTATGTATGGTTGAGGTATACACCTGATGTATGATGGCATATGCATGTGGCACATGCCTTGGTTCTTTGATGATATTCATTGATGATATGGCACATGTTTATACATGATTGATGCTATGGTATATGGTACTAGTTTTAGATGTGGTTGTTTTTCTAGTACATGATTTATAATGTTATGGTATCTACACTTGGCATATCTTATGGTACATTATTGATGCATTGTTAGTACACAATTGATGCATGGTATGGAACAAGTTTCAGTATAGTAGGTTGATGGTACAGTGACAATGATAGGTCAGATACAGTGATAGATTGATGGGTTGGTGACAATGATAGGTTGGTTATAATGAAAGGTTGGGTAGAGTGATAGGTTGATAGGTTACAAGTTGATGTGATAGTGGTAGTGATAGTGGTAGTGATTCTGGAAGTGAAAATTTGGTCTACACTTATATTTCAGGGCAATAGGACGGGGTAAAGAAAGGGGGTTATAGCCTCCTTTCAGTTTGTGCTAGAGAAATTAGGGAGTTGGAGCTTCCTTCGAGATGGAGCCTGCAAATCAAGGGGTTGGAGCTTCCTTCTAGTTAGAGCCAGAGAATTCAGGGAGTTGTAGCTTCCTTCAGGTTGGAGCCTATAAATAAGGGGTTGTAGCCTCCTTCTAGTTGCAGCTAGAGAATTAGGAAGTGGGTGCTTCCAATGAATGTAATCTTTGATATATAAGAAATCATTCTGTGGTTTTCTCCCATTTGGGTTTCCACGTAAATTCTAGTGTACTGTATATCTGATGTCATATGATGCTTATTATGTTTATGTGCTCATGATACATTGATGATATACTATTGAGTGATACATTGGTGATATACTATTGATTAAAGTGAAGTTGATATATTGTGTTTAAAAGAGATAAAAGTGCTCATATTGATTCACCCCCTCCTCTCAGTATTCCAACAATTGGTATCGGTACAGGTTCTTCAAGAGACAATCTAACCACTAAAAAGAGATCATGGAATATGCTAAGATTGGGGTACCACAGTTTTTTGGCCAAAATTATTCCTTCTGGAGAAGAAGGATGAAAACAAATGTGCAGGCACAGTGATTTTATGTTTGGTGAGTAGTAGTAGATGGATACAATGCACCAACCACTCCACCAATAGACAAGGATGGAAAGAAACTTGAAGAGAACAATTCAAGGGCCAAAAATGCCATTCTAAATGGTCTAACTGAAACAATACATGTCAAGGTTATGCATTATGTTAGCAATTGGTAAATTTCTTAGAGGTTGAAAACAAAAGAAATACACTAAGGTAACTGTTGGTCCAAAAGAAAGCATCTACGGGAATGGCCACTAATGCCTGTGTCTCAACCTCCAGGTGTAAGGAGAGTAGTGTTTCA
>SNQJ01S0036342.1:0-25989 GCA_010110895.2 Picea sitchensis
TTTATTGTAATAGAGATATGCTTTGTTGGAGGTTTCCCCCTCGAACATGAAAGTGAACATTGCTTTATTTCAATAAAGATATTATTGTTGGTATTGCTATTCTCAATATTTTATTCTTCCATTGATATTTTCCGAATAATTTTGTTCTTTATCGTGAGTAGCAATACACAGATTCGGTGTATAACTCACTCATTTGTAATTTTCTCTCGAGCTTAATAAAATAATCTCATTTAAATGATGATATCTGAGAGTTAATGCATTATGTTCTTGGGTATATTTGCTATGAGTTATAGTGATCTATTCATACTCCATTGAAGTATATTGTGAGCTTATAACACTCGTCCACATAATCTATTCCTTTTTGGGTGTTTAATTTTCCTGTTGGTCGATTTCCTTTTTGTCGGGGCGATTTCTTGTTTGTTTGAGTCGTTTCTCTATGCTTGAGCGAGTTCACTACTACCTGGGAATTTCCTTTTCACCCACAGGTTGTACGGAATCCATACGGGCTACACACAGTTTGCACATGACAAGAATTAAGTGTTGGGTGAATTTATAGATATATGGGCATTTTTGTTCATTGTTGAGCATCTAAATCCTTGCAATTTGTTATTTGTTGTGGGTGAAAAATATCTCCCCAGGACGTTTTTATTTGTTATGGGTTACCAAAATAGCCTTGCAAACATTTTTCTTTTGTTGTTGAAGATCGAATCGACCCTCTAGCTATTTATTTCAATTGTTGGTCAACTCATTCAACTGGGTTTTCATTTGGTTGAATCGACCATTAAAGCATTCGATTGAGATTTCATTTGGTCGACCCAACCATCAAGGCATTCGACCAAGATTTCATTTGGTCGACATGACCATCAAAGCATTCGACCAATATTTCATTTGGTCGACCCAACAATCAAAGCATTCGATCGGGTTTTCATTCGGTTGACTTGACCGTCAAAGCATTCGATTGGTCATCCATTGGGACGACTCGACTAGTGGGTGGTCGACGGGGTTATTATTTGGTCGACTCGATTATTGACTGGTATATTGTAGGAACTATAATCAGTTGAGATCAAGACAAAATATTTAATTTTATTCCACAAAAGTATCTGTACTAGTGAGACAGACATGCCATGGGCCTACCATTTACGGATCATCTAAGGTAATTAATTTTTCATGAAATAAGTGAAGATGTTGAGCTTTTGTTTAAGAATTTAAATATGCCCACAGTGAACTGGATGTGTCAACTATCATTCGCAAACCAATAGTTTATAACACTTTTGATGAGTTAGAAAGTTGAATGATTGCATAATTACAATCAAGAAAACCATTTTGGTATATTGGTTATGTGTTTCCTTCAATATTCTTTGATGAAAAAGTATTCAAAAAAAAAATTGAGGCCTAGAATGTGGCTCAAATCTGACTGTACCAAATAACTTGACTCCAAGCCCAAAAACTTAGTTCTCCATAAGGTTTGTTCTCATGTTATGTCCATACTTCTATAACTCAAATATAAGAGGTAATAAACCATTCAGTTGTTCATGCCTAGAATATTCTAAACAAAATTATGTGTATAGATTGATTAAAATGATATATCATAATGAGAGTACTCAAGGTTTGATGCTTCAATGGTTTTCTCCACTGGAAGGTTTTTCGTCATCCGTTTTTTCCTCATCCTTTAACAAGTGAATTTGTGGATGGAACTATATTATTGAGATCTTTTAATTAGGAGTCAATGAGTCATCATCATTGCAAAGTGTTGAGGTGATGAGCCTCTCCTACACTTTGAACTATGGATCCCATCTAAACCAATGGTTTCTAGCCTCTAATGGAATTGTACAACGGACCCACGAAATGTCTTGATTCATAACTATGCCCCTCTATTTCTTTCTAAACTAGTGGTTCTTGGAAGATTCTATTTATAGATCACCACTACAGTATTCTTGAAAACTCCATTCAAAACATCAATTGGGGTTGATTTAATGATGAATAGGTAATTCATAACATGCATCACACCCTCCCAACATATGTTATTCACATTTACCCCTCCTAGAAGATCTTTTGAAGTATTCATTTTCTAACTAAAAAAAAACTTATCTTTGAACAACATAACCACCCTAATTCAACTTGGCATTCACTTCTCATTCAACTTGACATTCACTTTACCAAAAATATGCTATTTTTATTAGGAAAAGGAGTGTGGTTCTACAAGTAATGTAACTTTTCTTTCTTAAATTCCAAAAATCCCTCAACAACATAACCACCCTAATTCAATATAACATTCACTTTTCCTCTTTCAAAAATATGCTCTCCCCTTTCAAAAATATGCTAATTTTATTAGGAAAAGGAATCGGGTTCTACAAGTAATGTAACTTTTCTTTCCTAAATTCCTAAAAACCAAAGAAAACCCACTTAACCCTCTTGCTTATAAGACTAAACTCACTAACATATGGATATACCTACTTTATCTAACCTGAAGTAATCGAGAAGACCAATATTTATTTTCTTGTTGCTTCAACTTAAATAAACTATATGTATCTTCCACCTACTAGAATAATAGTTTAATTAATTATGATTCCTCTTCCATACCTACTTTATCTAACCTGAAGTAATCGAGAAGACCAATATTTATTTTCTTGTTGCTTCAACTTAAATAAACTATATGTATCTTCCACCTACTAGAATAATACCACCTACTAGAATAATAGTTTAGTTAATGATGATTCCTCTTCCGTGTCTGTAACGAAAATATAATTATTCTTGCTTCACGCTCAAATAAACTATCTATCTTCTACGCATTAAATTAATAGTATAATTAATGTAAATTATATATATCTCTGACCCATTACAATAAGAATATAATTAACAAAATATATTCCAATCACATCACTGAGTAGAATACTTGGCCCGTGATAACTTGGTAAAAACACATGTCCAAGTATAAATGACTCTGAATTTTTTAATATCCAGTTGTGACCCATTACAATAAGAATATAAGTAACGAAATATATTCCAATCACATCACTGAGTAGAATTTTCGTGCGTTGGTTAAATGTTTTATCTTTAAATTTTTTTATCTGGTTAAATGTTTTATCTTTAAATTTTTTTATCCGAATTTAGCGATGAAATTTGGACAAAATTTATGTTGTTTAAATTGCATTTTTGAATGCATAAATGGATTCAGCTTGATGAAAAACTTTGAAGCATTTGGATTATACAAATTTAGCCACTCAAATCTACAGATCCAACCATTCATCACCGGATCAAAATCAAACATAAAAAATTAAGAAAAACCTAAAACGTTTAAACTACTCCGAATTCTTAACCCGTGATAACTTAATCAAAAAGGCATGCCCACATATAATTGACTCTGAATTTTTGAATATCCGGTTATCAATTATAATTGACCCTGAATTCCTGACTATCTCGGTTCTCATGAAGTCTCGAATATCTTGAATATCCCGGTTATCATGAATTCTCGTACCTGATCAAGAAGTCTCCAATATCTTGAATATCCCGGTTAGCATGAATATCCGGAAATCCGGGATATTCTCCGAGAATTCATGCAACCGGAACCGAGGTCCGGGATATTTATATGGCTAGCGATATCCCCCGGCTACGCAGCATTCAATGCTGTGCAGGTGGATATTGGCCACCCAATTATATGTGGATATGCGTGTTTAATTAAGTTATCATGTGCGTCGGGTAAATTATCACACTACTTAGTGATCTATATTTAATCAAAATGCTTGGGTACAAGAAATTAAAAGAGGTAACTTTCGGCATATCACATGTTGTTACGAAGACTTTTTTACCAAAACAATATAATTAAAAAAAACTGCGACCAATAGGATATACTCCCTGTAATTTAGAGTCAAACCACAGCTCAGTGGACAGTGATCCACAGCCCGTGATGGATATGGGGCCCAGGAGGTATTTCGGGGAAGCAACACCTTTTTTGGCTTCTGGTAGAAATTAATGGAACATTACATTTCAGTATTAAAATAGTTGGGCATCATGTTTCGGAATTATCGGGGTGTTTGGAGCTTTAAATGTAATCATCTGCATTAGGGTTTGTAACTGTATGCAATAGGGTTTGTAACTATATGCTTGTCTGCCTTCCTCTCAGCTTAGATATTGATAACACCACCACCAACGCCATACCAATGGAGTCGTCGCCTTCTTCTCTATCTATCGTAGCTGAGTCTCCCGGTATTGTCAGGATCTACGAAGACGGAACGGTTGACCGCTTGATCGACTCGAGTACTGTTCCCCCTTCTTCAGAGCTCGGTGATGAATCCAGGGAAGGAGTGGCATCCAAGGACGTGGTCATTGATCCTCAAACAGGCGTCTTCGTTCGTGTCTTCCTCCCTCGCCTGGATGGAAAACAAAAAGTTCCGGTACTTGTGTACTTTCACGGAGGGGCTTTCTGTATCGGATCAGCTGTCTCGCCAATTTATCACAACTATGTTAATGAAGTGGCTTCAGAGGCCAAGGTGATATGTCTGTCGGTGGAGTACAGAAAAGTGCCCGAGCATCGCCTCCCCGCGGCTTATGACGATGGTTTCGGTGTCCTTCAATGGCTCAACCGCCAAGCAGAGGCAGCGGAGGGGGCGCCCGTCGATCCGTGGCTCGCTTCCCACGCAGATTTCAGCAACGTGTTCTTGGCAGGTGACAGCGCTGGAGGCAACATCGTGCACCAGGTGGGCATCCTTGCGAGTGGGAGGAATTGGGATGGGCTGTCTTTACAAGGGGCCATTCTGGTTCACCCCGCCTTTGGCGGAAAAGAACTAATTGGCCGCGAAGTGGGGCCAGAGGGGGTATCACCCCGCCTTTGGCCGAAAAGAACTAAGTTTTCGGATGCAATATGGGGTATCACTCTGCCTGCAGGGGCGGACAAAGACCACCCTTTCTCCAACCCAGTTGGACCCCGTTCTCCTGCTCTGTCAACTCTGGCGTATGGACGAATCCTTGTATTTGTGGCAGAGAAGGATCTGCTGAGAGATCGCGCTGTTTTGTATTACGTTCGGTGTCCTTCAATGGCTCAACCGCCAAGCAGAGGCAGCGGAGGGGGCGCCCGTCGATCCGTGGCTCGCTTCCCACGCAGATTTCAGCAACGTGTTCTTGGCAGGTGACAGCGCTGGAGGCAACATCGTGCACCAGGTGGGCATCCTTGCGAGTGGGAGGAATTGGGATGGGCTGTCTTTACAAGGGGCCATTCTGGTTCACCCAGCCTTTGGCGGAAAAGAACTAATTGGCCGCGAAGTTGGGCCAGAGGTGGAGTTGCAGAATTTTAGTAAGTTTTCGGATGCAATATGGGGTATCACTCTGCCTGCAGGGGCGGACAAAGACCACCCTTTCTCCAACCCAGTTGGACCCCGTTCTCCTGCTCTGTCAACTCTGGCGTATGGACGAATCCTTGTATTTGTGGCAGAGAAGGATCTGCTGAGAGATCGCGCTGTTTTGTATTACGAAGCGCTAAAGAAGGCGGGCAAAGATGCTGATTTGATTATGACAGAAGGCTAAGACCACGTCTTTCATCTCTTCAATCCGAAATCTGAGAATGCTTCTGTCATGTTGAAACGCATTTCGGAGTTCATGCATCCCTCCCCCTCGAACCCTACCCAGAATCTTTCCGTATGAGCATCAAGGCAAATATCTGTAGCTTTTGGGTATATACAGTTTCGTCTTGGGAACTAAAGGCTACAGGGTAATAAATTTACCATCGTGGGAGTATTGAAGAAATTGGAAAGTGTTATCAACATAAAAGGCTACAGGGTAATAGCTTTACCATGGAGCGGAAATTGAAGATATTGGGAAGCGTTATTATGCAGATAATGATATTTTTGTGTTTCTGTTTGTGGTGATTTTCAGAAAAATGCAATGTTTCTCCGTAGTTTGTTATCTCGTACAGGAGTGGAAGGTCAATAATAGTTCATTAGTTCTGAGTTGTTAAAAATAATTCCAAAAACCAGATAATTTAATTGAATAATGATTTTTAAAATCTCCAAGGAGTATTGAACATTCTTAATGGGAATTGTTAAAAATAATTCCAAAAACCAGATAATTTAATTGAATAATGATTTTTAAAATCTCCAAGGAGTATTGAACATTCTTAATGGGAATTGTTAAAAATAATTCCAAAAACCAGATAATTTAATTGAATAATGATTTTTAAAATCTCCAAGGAGTATTGAACATTCTTAATGAGAATCTTTAACATTCTTAATGAGAATCTTTTATTTTATATAGGAAAAAAACCAACAAGGAGTATTGAACATTCTTAATGGGAATTTTTATTTTTATATATAGAAAACCAACAATTAATATGCATCACATAATTTAATTAATTATTATATTAATAAAGAACCACTTATTATGAATGAAAGGTTATTTTTATCTTAAGAAAACAAATATAACAAAAAACAATTTTTTTTATGTTAATTTTTTAGTATATTTTTATATATATGGGTTTAATGGTTAAGAACATGTGTTTCCTCCTATAAGGTTATCCATTCAAATTTAGAGAGATTGGATATATACACCTTTCAAATTGAGAGAGTAGCTTGTCCTAAAAACATTTGATGTGTGTCATGACCTTAAAATTATGAAGTATGGACCATAATTTAGGCCTCATGTTCCAAATCATACTCACCATATAATGAATTAACACATTATTACCCAAATAAATTGTGCAAAATAAAATATTATTACCCTAATCACACTATGACCCTAATCACATTATGACCACAATATAACTCTTAGCATAGTGACTTGTACCCTTTCACAATCTAACTTGTAACCTAAAACACATTAAATTAATATACATCTTCTTAGCACACAAAAAGATACTAATAAAATACAAACTATCTAAAAACAAAATTGTACCCATTAATATACTAATACACTAACACAATAAATTGCAATCCCTAACATGATACAACCTAAAACATACACACACATACCCCTTAATACACCAAATACTTAAAACTCTAACCCTATACTATTAATATAATAATTCATACCACTTGAAAAACTAACACACATAACCACTAAGTCATACAATAGATACCCCCTAAGAAGCTAACTAACATGTATCTCTTGAATTCGTACCACCTAATACTAACCCACTAACCCATATTAGTTGACCTATAACATATAACACACTAATGCATATACCTTGACACACTAGTACCCATAAACACATTAAATACATATATATCCTAACACACTAATAGGTACTAGTAAAATCCTAACTTGTACCTCGTAAAACATGAAAAACCTACCCCTTAATACACTAACCTGCTAATAAAATGAAATTCAGCCCCTAACATATGACGACCACAAACACACTAACGCATACCACCTAATACATTAAACCTTTAAAATGCTAACGTGTACCCCCTAATACATTAAACCTTTAAAACGCTAACGCATACCACCAACACAATAATTGATACGTCTTAACACACTAAACTACTTTATATAATTGATAATGCACTAAATCAACACTATTCTAGACATAGTTAGCGTTGCATATGCTGACATAAATAAATTACATTTTGCTTCAATAGATTGATTTTATTTTTTTACTTTATTTTAGATTTATGGCTATATTTTAATTCGAGAGTCTCCTCTATGATGTTAAGAGTTGAAATATGTAACTCCTAGAATCTAACCACTATCTTATTAATCCACTAAACCAATAATTAATAACCAACTAACCCTTATGTTAGAAATCTTACTCACCATAATCAATTAACACATTATTGTCTCTAACCAACTATCCATTCTGTTAGAAATCTCAATCACCATAATCAATTAACACATTATTATTCCTAATAGATTATGTAACTTAAAAAATTATTACCCTACTCACAGTATAACCCCTAACATACCTCCTAGCACAATAAAATGTACTCTTTAACAGTCTAACATGTATTGTGAAGCATATTAAATGCATATACTTCCTAACACATTGATAGATACCAATTAAAAAATCATTTCTACCCCATAACATGCTATGACCTAACAAATTGATGTGTACCTCTAAATACACTAATCCCCTAACATTATACAATCCCAAACACTCTAACACATATCTCCTAATACACTAAACCATTAAAATAATAACTCATATGCCCTTAATATACTAATTCATAGCCACCAACACAACAACCTTGTAACACACTAACACATTTCCTGTAACACACTAATTCATACCTCCAAACACATTAACCTATACCCCTAGCACACTAATCCATATTACTTAACTTCATGACTGAATACACAGATCTATACCCCTTAACACACTTGTACCCTAAATCACATTAAATGCATATGCATCCCAACACATTAGTAGATATCAGTAAAACATTAACCTGTATCCATAATATACTAACTACCTATGAAAATAACTTATGGTACCCCTTATTATACTAACACCTTAACACATTGAATTTCACCCTCTAATATGTTATGAAACAAAATAACACATACTCCCTAATACACTAAACCGTTAAAACACTAATGCATATACCCTAAACATACCAACTCATAATCTTTGAAACACTAACCCATGCCACCTAGTAGACATAACCACTAAGCCACACACCCTAACCATACCTCCTAATACTCTAACTCATACCCAACAACACACTAATGTGTATCCGCTAACACATTAATTCATAAGTCCTAACACATAATTATTTTATATAGATGGGATAATATAAAGTTATATCTTTCTGCATCAAGTTGGTGCTATTTCAGGCACAATTAGCATCATATATATAGTGTCCTAAATCAACCAAATTTTGACTTCAAAAGTTGACCTTATTTTCTTCCTTTATTTTATATCAATGGCCATATTTCTATTTATATTCTTGAGTAATGGATCGTTTATGGTGTAAAGAGTCAAACCATCTAACCCATAAAACATAACCACTATCCTATTAATCCATTAAACCAATAACTAATAATTGTTTAATCGACTAACTATTGTGTTATAAATCTCCCTTAACATAATGAATTGACACATTATTACTGGGAATAGATTGTGTAACCTACAAAAGAATTATCATAAGATTGTGTAAACTACAAAAGCATTATCATAATCACATTACGACCCCTAACATATACGTTAACACAATAACTGGTACCCTTTAACAATCTAACTTATCCCGTGAAACATATTAAATGCATATACCTCCTAATACATTAAGTAAAACATTAATTTGCACCCCATAACACACTATTAGATACTAGTAAAACACTAATTTGCACCCCATAACACACTACTGCCTAAAAATAAATAATGTGTATCCCTTAACACACTAACCCCTTAACACATAAAATTACAACCCCTAACATGATACGAACCCAAACACAATAACACATGCCCCTAATACACTAAATCCCCAAACACAATAACACATGCTCCTAATACACTAAATCCTTGAAACGCCAACCCATATACCCTTAGTATCCTAACTCATATCCCTTGGAAAACTAATCCATACCCCCTAACACACATAACCACTAAGCTACTCACACTAACACAATATCCTTATAACACACTATGTACACATAACCACTAAGCTACTCACACTAACACACTATCCTTCTAACACGCTAATACATATGCCCTAATACTCTAGTGCATACCCATAAGCATAGTAATCGTGTTAACGCACTAACATGTATTCCCTAACACATTAATTAACAACTCCAAACACACAAACCTATACCCCTTAACAATCTAACCCATATTACATGACCTATGCGACCTAATACAATGGCCTATACCACTTGACACACTTTTAAATTAAATCCATATACATCAATCATAACACACTAAGAGACACTAGTAAAACACTAACGTGTACACCATAACAAAGTAATTACCTAACAAACTAACTTGTACCCCTTAATGCACTAACCCCCTAAGATATTGAATTGTGACCCCAACAAGCTATGACCCCAAAAAGCTAATACATATCCCTTAATACACTAAAATCTTAAAACACTAATTTGTATATCCTTAATATACTAACTCATACTCCTCACAAAACTAATCCACAATCCCTAACACACATAAACACTAAGCCATACACTTGTTGTGCCAAGCATCAACACCTCCCTATTTCTTGTTTTTTCACTCATAAAATAAATAAAAACAACCTTGAAAATGGGACCCCCCCTTTGTTTTAATTCTACCTCAACTTCTTGATCTAAGATAAAGCATACTCATGCCCCTATGATGAAATTGTTTTATCTTGCAAGTCTGTTTTGGTTTCTATTTTTTACACTTTAACATTTCTAAGGAACAAATTTTAATGAAATTGTTATATCTTTCAAGTCTGGTTTGGTTTTTGTTTTTTACACTTAAACATTCTAAGGAACACATTTTGATAATTGGAGGAGTTCCCATGAACTCTGTCGATACACTGGAGGAGTTCACATGATTTTCTTCGATACGCCCCTATAGACTTCCTCCCAACTACTCTCATATGCAGGCTCTGTTGTTGGTCAAGTTTTTGACATTGTCTCTAGTACAACTATAAGCTTTCCTACCTTCATCTCCTATATCATCGACATACTTCCTTCCAACTATACTAGTACACTGACCTCCTTACCGATAGACTTACCATCGTCTTCTCTGGTACAATCATAATATTTACTATGAACTCTATTGGTATGACTAGAGAAATTCCCAACTTTATCGTCGATGAGCCCAAACTTAACAGCGATGTCATTCCACGAATCTCCCCAATATCTAAAAACCCAAGCCTAATAGGTTATAAATATTTTTTTTGGTGTTTCATTTCCTCATTCTACGTTTCATAGCTCATTGTCGAGAGGAGGAGAAGTGATATTTTCATGTGCATGAAGAAAATCCCCAAGAAGCGTCTCTCCCATCTTCAAACCCCTTACCTATCCACGTGTCATCAAGGCCAGGTAGGATCCTTGCCACGTCACTACTTTTTTTCCATTTCATTATTGGTTTAATTTGAAATGGAAACCCTATGGAGTGGATCCGCCATATAACCACCCATTCTTTACCCTTAATTTCTCTTGTCCTCACCACTTGTGATGCCAAAACTAGTGGAACTCCCAACTCTACAATAGCCTTATTCTTTCCCCTCATTTCTTATCTGTACCATAACCCGACTCCCTCTATCCCTAAACCTAATCCAACGAGTTCTCATTCTCTTTCTTTGGAATTATTCAACTCCCCTCTTTCCAAGTACCCTCACCATTAATCAAGCTCTTGTGTCTTCCTTTTTTTTACATCGATAGAAGCCCTAACTCAGACCATAGAAATTGAATGGGTGGATATAGAACCACATTGTAACCCTTGGCCTTCTCGGGCCCAAGCCTGTAGAAAAGATTCTTCTAGATCGATCATAGTTGAGCATAAATCCAAGGCCCTATCTTGAAGCCAAACTTAACTTTTGGCCCATTCCTTTGAATCCCCAGTTGCTTGTGCATTCCTTGCTGAAACAATTAGTCATTTTTTGAATTGATGATCAATTGAAAAAGTTGTGGACAAATTCGTCAACACTTACCATAGCCTTCCGAAAAAGTTATTACTAACTTCTTCGACATACATAGACATATTTTCTAAGATTGAAGCCGAAACCTTCGTTTACTCACCAGAAAAGTTGTTATGAATTACTTCGGTACAAGTCTCCTTCATTGATGAAATTATCAAAAACTTCTCTGGTATAAACATTTTGATATCAGAACAATTAACTTAAACATATTCAATTCATTAGAAAACCTAGCACCAATGTCGTTGGTACACACTGGTCATTTTCACACTAACTCATCCAATATGTAGCTTTAGGCACCGACGCACTTCATAATATTCTGACGCACCCCTTCTCTCCTTGGGGCTGCTTGACCTCTCGATCAAGGATATTTAAGCACTTGAGCTAGATTATCCCCTCAAGACCGTTCTGGACCCAAATTGAATTAACATAGGCCCTTTTATCCCCTTAGGCATAGGTCGTATGGTACCCGCGGACCGCTTTCCTTAGCACTTTTGAAATTTTAAAATTTTGGGCACTAGCTCCTTTTCGCTAGCCATTCCCAACATGAAACCTCGGGTTATGATCTAGGGATTAATCTCCCGGGCACTTCCTAACTTCAGGTTTCGGCGTTTTTGGACACGCCTACTTCCCTTTTCCCCGAAGTAATTTTCCCCTGAAGTTTGTGGATCTCCGCCATGTATCCTCGCTGCAACCAATGACTAAGATTGAATTCACCTCTTCGCGGAAATTGTTATCTGTTGAGCGCAAATTCTTTGAAGTTCTTCATTCCCAAACCTTTCTTATCCATCACCACGTATATGTCTTCCAGCCAATGGATAGGATCCCTTCACAGCTTCAGACTTCGACGATTTTCACCCTTCTACACTCCAAATCCTCTGAATCACAAACTTATGAAGGAACTCGCGGCTAGCCACTGCACAACTCTCCTAGATATGATGGTCTGGGACAATTCCACTTCCTTCTGAAGGGATCTTGATCATTAATTTGAAAAACCTTAAAGGGCTCCTCCCTTTTAAAGAATTCTTGTCGCTATCTCTTTTGAGCTTGTTCCTACTTTAAACCTTAAACTCTTTAGAGGGTTTTCTTCGACACTTAGTCGGATTTTGGATCTGTACATGCCTTGCAACAGATCTTTATACACACTTCTGTGAGTTATTTCTTAAACTACTCCTCCTAATCTTTTGAGTCAAAGACTATGTCGAAGCACTCCTTACAGACGATATGCACACTCTGCATACAAATTTCACATTATCTCTCTTGAGCTATGAATCGAATCAGACTCTTTCAACGCACTCCTTGCATAAGATCGTGGACGAGAAACAAGTGAAACTAATATAATGTTTCAAAGATTCATACAGTTCACCATGAATTCATGCATTCAACACTGGAACTCATGCATTCATCAGTGTAATTCACGCATGCCTGAATACCCAAAATAACAGAGAGTAGAACATAAAAAAAAAACATACCATTCACTCAGATAGACAACAATAGAGACACCACACATTTGGGTCAATATTTCTTTGTTATCTTCATTCAAATGTACCTAAGCTATATCAACATTCAACAGTTTCTAACTAACTTTCATCTATAACAATATTCAACTAATTTGCAGCTATCATCATATTCAACCCCCTCATTTGGGCATACAACACCTCTACTTATACCAGAGGGCTCATAGGCTCCCCCCTGATTACCTATCTTGTCGAAATAAAAGCTAACAACTACTTAAGCCATGTTACATTAAAATTCTGAGACAAACAGATAAGAGCGAAAGCTCCAGATCTGTACCAAAACCAACTACTTTAAAGGAAAATTCGATCTCCCCCGATCTCACGCGATCGGTCAGCCTCCAAATATTAAATATCTCTTTAATTCACAATCCATTCAAAACGTTTACACGATATGCTAGATTTTAAAATTCAAAAATAAATCAAAAGGCACACTAGGGAGTTGAGTTATCTCTCCATGTGTGCTTTGTCGACGATGCTCCTGCATCATACTCCTCTGACAAAAATTCATGGACTCCTGTCCATGAGCTCCTCCACTGACTTTCCATGCTTCTGGATATCAACTTCATTTACCCAACTGACATCTTCTATTGGGTGTCCTTTCCACTTTACCAAATATTCTATATACGTTTTTCTCCCGGTCTTCTTACTAATCCTCTGATCAATGATCTTCTCCATTTGTGGATTTTCCGCTACAAACATCTACTTCTCCCATTGAATCTCTTTCTGATCCATATTATTTTGTGTCATCTTCCCTGAAAGGGTACATGTATGAAATGTTAAATATGGGTGATATACCCACATCCTCTAGAAGCTCTATCTCATAAGCATTGGCACCAAATTTATTTAGGATCTTGCATGGTCCTATCTTCTTTAGCTTCAGTTTGTTATATGTTCCTCTTGGGAACCTTTCCTTCATGAGATGTGATAAACTTGATCTCCTACTTCAAATTGAATTTCTCTCCTATGTTGGTTAACTCTGCATTTATACTCTTTGCTACTGCTCCTTGATCTGATTATGGAGCTTCTACATTTTTGCGGAAAAGTCTTCTGCTCCAGTGCTTTTGAATTCACTTTGTTCCATATCTCTCAATTCTAATACTCCTCTTGGCTTAATCCCATACACTACCTGGAATGGGATCCTTCATGTACTTATGTTTGGTGAGTCATTATATGCAAACTCTGCTTGTGACAAAATTTGATCCCACTGGCTGTGATGTTCAGTGACCAAACTTCTCAACAAATTTCCTAAACTCTGATTTACCATCTCAGTTTGTCCATCCATTTGAGGGTGATATACTAAACTAAAATACAATTATGTCCCCATCTTCTTCCATAATTTTCTCCGGAAATTACCAACAAATTTAGTGTCCCTATCTGATACAAATACTCTTGGGCAACCCATGAAGTCTCACAACTTCTTTGAAAAACAAATTTTCAATGTGTGTTGCATCACTAGTCTTCTGGCATGGGATAAAGTGTGCCATATTTGAGAATCTATCAACTAAAAAAAACATGGAATCACTTCTCCTTTGGGTTCTTGGCAACCCTAACAAAAAATCCATGCTTATTACATCCCAAGGCCTATCTAGAATGGGCAATGGCTGATACAATCCCATGTTCTGCTTCTTTCCTTTTTCATACTGGAAAATCTTACATTTGTTTAGATAATTCTTCACCTTTGATCTCATACCTAGACAATAGTATGAATTGTTCAACTGTGCAAATGTCTTTTCATGGCCAAAATGTCCTGCTAGGCCTCCACTATGTTTTTCCTTTAGCAGATTTTCTCTCATTGAACACTTTGGTATGCACCATTGGAAACCTTTAAACACCAATCCATCTTGAATCATATACTTTGTCCACTAACTTCTATCTATGAGCACAGGGTTCACACATGCTTCACATGCCTCTTTAAAATATGGATCATCACAATACATCTCCTTAAGGTGTTCAAACCATATGGTCTTCACTTGAAATTCCTGCAGAATCAAACATCTCCTGCTCAATGCATCAAATTTTTTTTTAGCATTACCAGAAATATGTTTAATGACAAAATTGAAATTTCCCATAAAATCTATCCCCTTAGCATGTCTTTGATTTAACTTCTCCTGTCTGGTTATGAATTGTAAAGCCTGATTATCGCTATACAAAACAAATTATTTTGGAGCAAGGTAGTGCCTCCAATTCTTCAAGGCTTGAATTATTGCATAAAATTCCTTATCATATGTGGAGTACTTATTCTTAGTGTCATTCAGCTTCTCACTGAAATATACAACAAGCCTATTATCTTGGCTCAAGACTGCTCCAATTGCAACTCCACTAGCATCACACCTTACTTGAAATGTCTTCCTGAAATTTGGAAAGACCAGAATTGGTTGTTCTGTTATATTCTCCTTCAATATCTTGAAATTTTCCTTAGCCTCTTCTGTCCACTTAAAAGACTTGTGCCTCTTCTTCATTCTATCCAATATTGGTGCACAAATTCCAGTGAAATTTCTAATGAACTTCCTATAGAAACATGTTAATCCATGGAAGCTTCTCACCTCAAATATGCTTCTTGGCGATGGCCATTCTTTGATTGCTCTCACCTTTTATGGATCCATCTTCAATTCATTTGAAGAGATCACAAAACCCAAATAAATGAGTTTTGTATTCATAAAAGAGGACTTCTTCAGATTCATCAACAACTTCTTATGCTACAATCTTCTCATCACTAATTTCAGATGTCTTAAATGCTCTTCTTCAATTTTACCGAAGACCAATATATCATCTAGATATACAATCATAAACTTACCAATGAAATCTTTCAATACCTCATTCATCAATCTCATAAAAGTACTTGGGGAATTTGTCAACATAAATGGCATAACAAGCCACTCATACAACCCTTCATTTGTCTTGAAGACTATTTTCCACTCATCACCGTCTCTCATCCTTATCTGGTGATATCCACTTTTCAAATCTATTTTTGAAAAACAAATTGCTCTACTTAAACAATCCATTAAGTCATCCATCCTTGGCAAAGGAAATTTGTACCCGATGGTGATCTTGTTTATGGCTCTTGAGTCTGTACACATTCTCCATCCTCCATCCTTCTTCAGACTCAATACAGTTGGTACTGCACATGGACTCAAGATTTATCTGACCAAATCCTTGTCTAATAAATCCTGGACTTGTCTCTTTATATCCTCATTCTCTTGAGGTGTCAATCTGTATGCTACTTTTTTCGACAGGCTTGCTCCTGGTATTAGATCAATGTGATGGTTGATACTCTTGATGGGTGGGAATGAATTAGGTAACTCATCCATTACTATGTCAACAAAATTCTCTAATAGCTCCTGAACTTATTCAGGCAGATCGTCCATAGAAGTAATTGTAAGGATGACTCTGGGTTTCTTCACTACAACAAATTGCATCTCCTGTTCTTTCTTGACTTCACTCAAGAGTTCCTTCCTACTCATGAGAAGTATACTTGTGCTGGTTTCTTCCTTTAATTTCTTCTCCTCTATTATCAGCAACATGTGTTTCCTACCATTCTTCTCCAAAGTATAAGTTTTTTTTCTCCCATCATGAATGACATTCCCGTCAAATTTCCATGGTCTCCCCAAAAATACATGACATACATCCATGGGAATCACATCAAACAGAATCTCATCTCTATATCCTCCTGTTTTAATTTCAACGAGGAATTGTTTAGTTACCATTACCTGGTGTCCTTTTTGAAACCATGAGACTTTATATGGCTTTGGATGTGCAGTTGCCTCCAGCTCCAATTTCTCCACCATCTCTATGGATACTAAATTATCAGTGCTCCCACTGTCAATTATCACTTTGCATATCCTATCTTTAGTCTTGCAAGTAGTCCTAAATAAACTATTTCTCTACACTATCTTTTCAACCTCTGGCTTCGGTTTCAAGAGAACCTTCTTCAACATCAAGGATTTTCCATCTTTTGCACCTTCTTCTTCAACATTCAGCTTCTCGGCTTCTGAAATGTGAGCTTCACCTCCTTCTTTCTTTTTCTCGAGACATTCCCAATACACGTGTCATGTATTTCCATAGGAATACCACCCTACCTCTCATCCTCTACCTCTTCCGCGAAGAAAATAATTTCTTCCACCACTCTGTCTCCCTCAGGAACTTCCTCCTTTTTCTGAGTGACTATGCGGTTTTTCAGTCTCACCCTTGGGCTTTTGTGACTTGTCCTGGACAATTCCCTTACCTCTATTTGGAATTCTTACTCTACTTCGTTGGATCTGTTTTTTGGCCAACTTCTCTTATGCCTTCAATGAAATCTGATAAGCCTCCTCTATTGTCTTCACTGTCATCATGTTGATTTCATCCTCGATCTCATATCTCAAGCCATTTATATACTTGGCAAAATTTTCATCATCTTTCTCCATCTGTCCAGTCCTAATGTTCATCTTGTAAAACTCCTCTGTGTACTCTTTCAATGTTAACCCCTTCTGCCTCAGGTTATGTAACTTCCTGAATAGATTTATCTAATAGTCCTTGGGTATGAACTTAGCCTTCATCTTGGCTACCATTATGTCCCAATTATTGATCTTTTGCTTACCTTTTCTTCTACTGTCAACCTGCAGTTCATCCCACCACAGTGTTGCATGTCCTTTTAACCTGGTGACAACATGCCTCACCTTCTTCTCCTCATCGACATCTTAATAGTCAAAATACTTATCCATGGATCTTATCCAATCCAACAATTCTTTAGCATCTAGATTGCCTTCATACATCGATATATCTATCTTTTCTCTTTCTCCCAATTTGACAACCGCTTTCACCAAGCGTTCCTCGGTAGTATCTTCTCCTACAACTTCTTCAACCTTTGTTTCTTCGCTTTCCGCATCACTGACATCTCCGTCATCGGGTTCTCTCCTTTGCGCTATCTCCATTGCATCCAACCTTGCGCGAATTTCTCTCATTTCTCTTTCTACAACTCAACTTGCTATAGGTGGCTCTACACATCTTATAAGCGACATTGTGATGACCTTTTCTCCACTCACACATAATACAATTTGAGCTCTTTAGGCTCTGATACCACTTGACACAGACCCCCCCCCTTCTCTCCTCGGGGCTGCTCGACCTCCTGTTCAAGGATCTTTAAGCACTTGAGTTGGATTATCTCCTCGAGACCTTGTTGGCCACAAATTGAATTAACACAAGCCCTTTTATTCCCTTAGGCGTAGGTCGTATGTTATCAGATGTTAGACAACACATGATGAACACCTTCAGTAACCACTCACACAACCACATCAAATATCAACACACTGATGTTTTGACGTGGTAAAACCCCTATGGGGAAACATCCACGGCCCCAACCAACATGGCCACTTGGAGCATTTTATTAAGGCAAAAGAAAAAGATTACAGAGATATTTTACAAGAGAGTTTATCACAATCGATCATCAACAAATGACCCTCCATTCTCTTTATATAGAGATCATGGACCAATTAGGTTTTAAGCCACAGATCAATGTCCATTAATATCGAGGACAATATGAACTATTAGATCACTCTATGTCGGGAACATATCATGACTGTCAGATTTCCTAACTACAAATGCATACCAATTCATACTAAATAAACACACTAAGAAACACACTTTTACCTAACGACACATTAGACCAAGTAGATCTTAACTAACTCCTAAGTATGTAAATATCCTAACATCCTCCCTTAAGAACCACTTGGGATAGTATTGAAGTATTTAAAATAGTGAAACAATAGGAGAAGGAAGGAGGCATTAGAGCCTATCCCCCCTTAATGAAAACTTCTTGAACTCCTAACATAGATCGAAGTTTGGAAAACTTCGCTTCTGTAAGAGTCTTTGTGAAAATTTCTGCAACTTGATCTTTTGTAGGGAAAAAGAGAACTTAAATAACTTGATCATGAATGAGCTTTATGATGAAGTGCATGTGTAGCTCGATGTGCTTGTTGTGATGATGTTGAACTGGGCCTTTAGTGAGATTGATGGCACTCTGATTGTCTCACCAAAGGCTGGTTGGATGTTTCTACTGGAATCCAAACTCTGAAAGGATCTGTTGAAGCCACAAGGATTCCTGACTTACATTTACCACTGCTTGGTACTCTGCTTATGCTGAAGAAAGTGAAATAGCATGTTGTTTCTTACAGGCCCAAGTGACAAGTCCTAAACAAAGGATGAAAACATAACTTGTAGTAGACTTCTGATCATCAAGGTCATCGGCCCAATATGAATCAGTGAAACCAACCAATAAGGGAGTCCCCCTTGATCTATAATGTATCTCGAATTGAACTATACCATGGACATAGTGAAGTATCCTTTTAGTTGCTTTCCAATGACTTTCATGGGGTATTTGCATATATCGGGCAAGAAGACCAACAACAAAGGAATGATCAGGATGGGTATGAGTCAAGTATAAGAGGCTACCAACTAACTAATGGTAGAGGGTGGCATCAAATTTGGGAGAAGTACAGGTAGCAATAAGATTGACTCCAGATTGGAAGGGAGAAGGGGATGGTTTACAATCATCCATGTGAAAGCGACGAATAAGGTCACAAGAATACTTAGATTGTGAAAGAAAAATTCCTTCATTGGTTTGCAAAACTTGGAGGCCAAGGAAATAGTGAAAAACACCTAAGTCTGTCATTTCAAATTTCTTCTTAAGGCTGGTTTTCACATGGTTTAAAAGTTTTGAGTCACTACCAGTAAGGATACGATCATCAACATAAAGGACAAGAATTATGAGATGGCTTCCTACTTTCTTGATATAGACATTAGGATTAGAATGGCATCTAAAGAATCTGGTGTCAATAAGAAAGTTGTCCATTTTGGCATACCAAGCTCAGGAAGCTTTCTTAAGACCATAAAGAGATTTCTTAAGGCGAAAAATAAGGCTAGAGTCATTGTGTACATAGCCAAGAGGTTGTTCCATGTATATTTTTTCTTGCAAATCTCTGTGCAAGAAGGAGGATTTAACATCCATCTGATGGACATCCCATTTATGTGAGGCATCAAGGGCAAGAACAAGGTAAATGGAATTCATTTTGGATACAGGGGAAAAGGTTTCATTATAGTCAATTCCTTCAACTTGGGCAAATCCTTTGGAAACTAACCGAGATTTGTGTCTTTCAACACTTTCATCTGATGCATACTTAGTTTTGTAGACCCATTTACATATGAAAAGTTTTCTTCCTTTTGGAAGAGGTACAAGATACCAAGTATTGTTTTCCATTAAAGAACCATACTATTCATTCATTGTTGTATCCCAATCTGGATGACCTGAAGGTTCTGCAAATGTCTCTGGATCATGAGTTTCTTAAACTTGAACCAAAAGAGAAGAGGTTCATTGGAACTGTGAATGTGTTTGACACTGATATGAAGGATCACCGAAAAGATCAACAACTTCTTCTTGTGTTGAACAGACCCATCTAGGAAATGGTGGAGTTGGTGTTGGTTCAGGTTCAAAGGACTCATCTGGAGGAAGGTGAGCAGGCAGAGGTGGATTTTCATCCTCACTTTCATCATCTGAAGAAGAAACCATAACAAAATAAGGCACAAATGTCGAAGATGTCTTGCAGGCCAAAGAAGGCACAACCGCTGAATTAGGCTTGCAGGCCAAAGAAGGCACAAACGTCGAATTAGGCTCGCAGGCCAAGATATTTTCATGAAATTTAACATCTCTTCTAATAATAATTTCATTAAAATGTTATTGAAGAAGTCTATAACCTTTGAAATCTTCAGAATAACTAACAAATATACACTTCTCACTTTTAGGCTGCAATGCTTTCCTTTTCTCATCAAGAATGTGAGCCCATGCTATACTACCAAATACACAGAAGTGACTTACATCTGGTTTAATTTTAGTCCAAGCTTCTTATGATTTTATATTTTTAAGAGTCTTTATGGGAGTGTGATTTACTGTGTAATTTGCACAGTTGATTTCTTTCGCCCAATACTTTAGACTTAATCCCTTAGATTGGATCATACAATTAGCCATTTATTTTAATGTGAAGTTCTTTCTCTCAACATCACCATTTTGTTGTGGTGTATATGGAACAGTGTGTTGCATTTGGATGCCCTGTGTAGTGCAGTAACTTGAAAAATTATTGTTCACATATTCGCCTCCAATATCTATTCTTAACTTTTGAATTTGATGTCCAGATTGCTTTTCTACAAGGGCCTTGTAGGCCAAACACTTGTCAAAATATTCTCTCTTAAGTTTTAAGAAGAAAACCCAAGTATGTCTGGAAAAGTCATCAATGAAAGTTAAGAAATAATTGCACCCAGAAAAAGAAGGAGAAGAAAGTGGACCACACAAATCATGGTGAACATGCTGCAAAGGGACTGAAGAGTTCCAAGAGTCATGTTTGTCAAAACTGTCCCGATGATGTTTGTCGAGAACAAAACTAGCATAAACACCATCTTTGCATGAAACAAGAGGAAGAACAATCACCATTTGTTGATTACATAGTTGCTGCAATGAGGGATAGTTTAGATGACCAAACTGCTCATGCCAAAGTTTTCTCAAGTTATCACTATGAGCAACGAAAACTGATGAAAAAGATGATAACCCAAAGTTGTCCAACTTGTACAACCTGGTAATATCATCAACAATTCCAGTTGCAAGAATATTCTTAGGATATTTTAGATCCTTGATTACAACTTGGTGAGGTGAAAACTCTATGGATTTACCTTCACCTTAATGAGTTATTTGATATACTAATAGAAGGTTACAAGAAAGACTTGGAACACATAATACAACATTGAAATGACCATTTTCTACTTGAACTGTTCCAAATCCTTCAATACTAAGAGATATATCATCACCAACAAATATTTTATTGGTGTTACATTCATTTAGAGAAGAAAATATGTCTCTATCCTTAGCCATATGATAATATGCTCCAGAATTAATAAGCCACTCATCAAAAGTAGAAGTAGAAGTTGTATTGAAGGAGAAACCAAAAGAAGAAAATGCACGTCCATGAGAAGAAGAAGAAGAAGTAGAATCAATATTGATGTTGTGCTTCTTCATCACTGCTTCTAAAGTTTCCATCTTCTTGAAACATTTGGACTCATCATGACCATATTTTTCACAAAAGTTGAAATGTCTGTCAGTCTTTTTATTTTTATATTTTGCTCCTTTGTCACCATTAGAAGCCGAAGCTATCTAAGTGGGTTTGGGACCCTTGTATTTCTTCTTGTTGTGGTGAGGATGTTGCTTCTTGGAATTCTTGGGTTTATCTTTATAATGGATGACTAAGGATTTGTTGGAGGTACCTGCAGTGTTGATCAATCAAAGTTGTACAAGCTTATATTTCTCTCTAATCAAAGCATCAGAAAAGTTCTCAAGAGTGGGTTTTACATAAGTTGTCCCTAGAGCCTCTTGCATGGCATAAAAGGTAGATACAAACACAGAATATGCACTACCTAGCTTAGAAAGAATAAAATAGATGCAACGATATTCTTCTATCTTTATCTTACATTCTTCACATAAAGTCCCGAGTGTTTTAAATTTAGATAGATAGTCTTCAATGCAAGAAAAATAATTTGGACTTAAGTCAGTGGTTGATTTTCTAACTGTTGTGCTCGAATAATATTGTGTTTACCAAACACAGATTCAATCTTTTCCCAAGCTTCTTTAGGTTTATCAATTGATTGAAGGTGGAACCTTAAATCAGGAGAGATGGACATTTCGATTAATCCACATTCTTCACCATTCCTATTATCCCATTTGAATTTCTTATCAATATCAGTGGGTATTGTTTCCTTTCCCAAGGTAATCCGGTACAAGCCTTTACTTCTTAATAAATCCTCCATATGGGATTTCCATTGGAAGTAGTTGGTGTTGGTAAGTAAGAGATTACTTATAGAAGCCATATTAAATATGCAGATAATATGGATTTAAAAATTGATGATCTGTATGGAAAGATCTCAAAACATTATGTGGTTTAAAAAAAAATGGCACTAAAAACAGACTTCGGATGTGAAAGTTATGCCCCTTTTAAAAAATGCATAAACGATAACCAAATGACCACATGGTGGTGTAAGTTGCTTTATGAAGTGACCCACTTTTATAAAGATAAGCGGAGATCACTTTTACAATGAAGTTACTTTATAAAACAAAAGCTGCAAGCAAAATAAATAAATCTAAAATAAAATATTAAAGCTACTTATAGTGATTCACTTTTATACTTGAAGTGAAATACACTTTACAATTTGAGCATGAAAATTTTCAAAAAAAAGTAACAAAAAGAGAGACTTGAACTCAAGACCTCTTACTTAATAAGGAAACTTTTAACCAAATGGGCTAGAAAAACATATTGTATTGTTTCGCAAAAGGATTGGGGTTGTTGTTGTTGTTAAAAAATCTTGTCACACAAGAAAAAAACTTCGCTTCTCAATGACAACAAGGGTTAGATCTCGGTTAGCTTACCTGGAAGATGCACCTTTTCCTATTTGTTTTTGATTTTACGAGATCACATAGGGTGTTGGGAAAATAGCATACGCGGATCTAAAAGAGTAGCAACCCAGAAACAAATAATATAAAACCGAAACAAAACCTAAATACTACTCTGCAAAAATTTAAAAAATGCGTATTCAGGCTTTATACCTCTAGATCTGACTGTAATGGCCGTATCTTGGGAAAACAAAAACTGTTTATAGTGAAACAAAAAGTGTTGCTGACTGAAACGAGTGCTCCTGATGCAATGGAATAGTCCTCTTGGCTCAGAATGTACAGAAATGACAGAAAATGGAGATGAGGAAACTTGGCTTCACGGTCTCGATCTACAACAGGAGTGGGTCTTCAAACCTCGCTCTGATACCATGTTTGACAAAACAATTATTCAAAAAGAGGACGAACACCTTCAGTAACCACTCACACAACCAGATCAAATATCAACACACCAATTTTTTGAGGTGGTAAAACCCCTACGGGGAAACATTCATGGCCCCGACCAGCGCGACCACTTGGAGCAGTTTATTAATGCAAAAGAAAAAGATTACAGAGATATTTTACGAGAGAGTTTCTCACAATCGATCATCAGAAAATGACCCTCCATGCTCTTTAAATAGATATCATGGACCAATTGGGTGTTAAGCCACAGATCAATGGCCATTAATATCGAGGAGAATATGAATCGTCGGATCACTATATGTCAGGAACATATCATGACCATCGGATTTCTTAACTACAAATGCATACTAAAGAAACACACTTTTACCTAACGACACATTAGACCAATTAGATCTTAACTAACTCCTAAGTGTCTAAATATCCTAACACCCGCGGACCCCTTTCCTTAGCACTTTTGAAATTCTAAAATTTCGGGCACTAGCTCCTTTCCGCTAGCCCTTCTCCAAATGCAACCTCGAGTTGTGATCCGGGGTTTAATCTCCTGGGCGCTTCGTAAATTTGTGTTTTTTCATTTTGGGACACACCTACCTCCCTTTTCCCCGAAGTTTTTTTATCTCTACCACGTATCCTTGCTGCAAACAACGACTAAGATTAAATTCGCCACTTCATGATTTCGTGAAAATTGTTATTTGTTGGATGCAAATTCTCTGAATTTCTTCCTTCCTAAACCTTTCTTATCCATTGCCACGTATCCGTCTTCCAGCCAATGGCAAGGATCCCTTCGCATCTTTGGACTTCGACGATTTTCACCCTTCTACACTCCAAATCCTCTGAATTGCGAAATTTCGAAAGAAATCATGGCTAACCACCACGAACTTTCCTAGATCTGATGGACTGGGACAATCTCACTTCCTCTTGAAGGGATCTTGATCGTTAATTTGAAAAACCTTAAATGGCTCCTCGCTTTTAAAGAATTATCGTCGTTATCTCTTCTGATCTTATTCCTCCTTCAAACCTTAAAATCTTTAGATGGTTTTCTTCGACACTTAGTCGAATTTTGGATCTGTACACACCTTGCAACAGATCTTCATACACACTTCTACGAGCAATTTCTTGAACTACTCCTCCTGAGATTCTGAGTAAAAGACTCTGGTGACGCACTCCTTGCGGATGATATGCACACTCTACATAAAAATTCCACGTTATCTCTCCTGAGCTTTAAATCGAATCAGACTCTGTCAATGCACTCCTTTCAAACAATACACACTCCTTGCGTAAGCTCATGGACGAGAAATAAGTGAAACTAATTTAATGTTTCACATATTCATACAGTTCACCATGAATTCACTCATTCAACACTGGAACTCATGCATTCATTAGTGTAATTCACACATGCATGAATACCCCAAATAACAGAGAGTAGAACGTAAACAAAAAACCTACCATTCACTCATATAAACAACAATAGCGACACCACATTTGGGTCAATATTTCTCTATTATATTCATTCAAATCTACCTAAGCTATATCAACATTAAACAGTTTCTAACTAATTTTCAACTATAAAAAGATTCAACTAATTTGCAGCTATCATCATATTCAACCACCTCATTTGGGCATACAACACGTCTACTTATACTAGAGGGGTCATAGGTTCCCCCTGATTACCTATCTTATTGAAATAAAATCTAACAACTACTTAAGCCCTATTACATTAAAATTATGAGACAAATAGATAAGAGAGAAAGCTCTGGATCTGTTTCAAAACCAACTAATTTAAAGGAAAATCCAATCTCCCCTGATCTCACGCGATCACTCTGTTGGAAGATTGGTTGTTGTCATTGATGTCAACCCTAGTCATGGGTTTTGGACCGCAAGATTGATGAAGGTATTTGGACATGAAAGACAATTCACATGCATATACAACACCCATGGATGGATAGTATACATCATGTTTTTTCCGGTGGTATGTGACACATCACGTGGATCCTCATGGTTGAGGAGAAATGAATTTTTGAAGATGACAAAGTGAATTGAAGAAGGAAGTACATGTAGGCCCTGAAGATAATTA
>SNQJ01S0036342.1:25999-52961 GCA_010110895.2 Picea sitchensis
TCCAACTCTCTGGTTTCTCTAGCACCTACTAGAAGGAAGCACCAACTCCCTGAGTATTCCAGCACCAACTGGATGGAAGCACCAACTTCCTGAATGTTCCAACACCAACTAGATGGAAGCACCAACTTCCGGTTACACAGGCTCCAACCTGCATAACAGAGAACACCTGTTCTCCCTAGCACCACCCTGCCACCCTAGTTTCTCTGGCTGCAAACAGATGGAAGCTACAACTTCCTGTGTTCAAGAACCCACTTGAACTTATGAGGACTACAGTCCTCCCGAGCACCTCCCAACCACCCTTAGAAAATTAAATAATGAAAACACAGACAAATTATTCAGATAAATCACTTCTTACCATTTTTACTCTGTTCTGTAAATCTGATCTTCAACAAATTGTTCTACAATTCTTCTCTTCCTCAACAGGTCTGCTCTGCAAATTGTTCTGCAATTATTCTCTTCCTCAACAGGTCTGCTCTGCAAATTGTTCTGCAATTCTTCTCTTCCTCAACAGGTCTGCTCTGCATCACATTCTTTTTTCATTCTGTTCTTCTTCTACTCTGCCTGTCATTTGCTCTGTTTCTGATATACATTTCATTTCATTCTGTACATCAATTAAAACTTCATCCTCAACATCTTCTCCTTTCTCCTTTCCTACTATTTCATTCTTTTTCCATACAGAACAACTAACTGCATACAGTCTCACTCATTTTCTTTTATACACCCTAACTTGACGATTCCACTTCCCCTTCCCATAGGCAATATGAGGACATCTGTCTTGGAAACTGAAACGCTAACCGATTTGTCATCATCTGAACAGATTCATAAATGAAGCGTTAATGTGTGAGAAAGAACAACAACCCTCCAATCAATTCAAGATTTTATCCGCACCGTTGGATAATCTTCATTATTCTTGCCTTTTAAATCGGGTTTCGACATTCTTCATGTTCAATGTTCTTTTCACTTATAAATCCCGATACACAAAATTCCATATATCGGTCAAATCAACGATCCAGGTGTAATTTTGGCTCAACGGCTACGATTATGTCACGATATCGCATATCACGATTTCACAATTCATGTTGCAATCCTTACCATATCCTGATTCACGAAACTCTGACGTAGAGTTTGATCAACAGTCCGTGTGCGATCTTGTCTCAATGGTTACGATTATGTCGCGATATCGCGTATCGCGATTTCGGCATTTCTAATGTTGCAAGTTCTTGTCACTTCCAAATCGCGATCCCCGAAACTCTGATGAGAGGTTAGATCAACGGTCCTGATCATTTCTAGATCTGACGGTCTGGATTCAATCGCGATTTCTCATATCGCGAAATCAGATTTTTCGTTGCATTTTGTTCTTTGCATAATGAAATCCTGATCCTCGATAATCCAATACGGGATGTGATCAATGGTCCAAATCACTTCTTATCCAACGACTATGATTCCATCACAAAATCGCATCTCGCAATTTCGGGTTTCTCGTTGTCAAGAGATTTTGACATTTCAAAGTCCCGATCCTCGATCCCCGATACTCCATGCAGAGATTCAACGGTCCAGATCACTTCTAGCTCGATGGCTCAGATTAGATCTCGCGATTTTGCACATCGCGATTACTCCCACTTCTCCTTGTACTTTAAAGGGCGTGTAGGTTATCCTTGATCCAACGATGATCGGGTCTTGCGCTTGGATCTAACGGTCACTGAGTCATCTCCACAACCACAACTGTAATCGCCATCAATGACAAGTATACACTGCCTGTTCATTGGCTGTTACATATTTACCAACAACACTAACGTAGATGACGCTCACGCTGGTCCAAAAATGCTTGTGGTTTAGCCAAATGGAACCTTCTTCGTCCAAATTGGGAAGGTTGGTTTGAATTTGGCACTTAGTTCCAATCACCTTCTTTAAGGAGGAAACATGAAAAACAAGATGGAGCTTAGAATGACTAGGCAAAGCTAACTGATAGGCCACCTGTTCCACACGCTTGAGAACGATATAAGGACCATAAAATTTGGGCGCCAGTTTTTGACAATGGTTAGCCTTGAGGGAATTTTTCTTATAAGGTTGCAGTGAAAGAAACACCTGATCTCCTTCTACAAATTGGCATTCAGAGAGACCTGTATCTACTTGTTGCTTCATGTGATTTTGGGCCATAACCAAATTCTCTTTGAGGGTATGAAGAATAGCCTCTTGAACTATAATCGTTTGGTCAACCACCTGGACCTTAAGACACCTAGCAAGTATGAGAGAACTGAAGGTGTATTTTTTCCATATATCACTTCAAAAGGAGTCATGTGGGTAGCTCTATGGTAAGAAGTGTTGTACCACCATTCAACTAGTGGTAACCATTGATCCCACTGATGTTTCCTTTCCAATGAAAAGCACCTCAAATATGTTTCCAAACACTTGTTGACAACTTCATTTTGACCATCAGTCTAGGGATGATAAGTTGTGTTGAGATGAAATTGGGTGCCTTGTAACTTGAACAGTTCTTGCCAAAAATTGTTGGTGAAAGTTGGGTCGTGATCATAAACAATAGAATGAGGCATGACATGAAGCTTGAAGACCTGATCCATGAAAAGTTGAACCACAGTGGAGGTTGTAAATGGGTTTTGAAGAGCACATAAATGAGCATACTTGGAAAGACGATCAAATACCACCATGATGACTGATGTATTTCCCAATTTAGGTAAGCCCACAATAAAATCCATAGATATATCCCTCCAAATAGTAGGTGGAATTGGAAGTGGTTGTAGTGTGCTAGGATCTTTGACTGTTTCACCCTTGTTGTGTTGACAAACATCACATTCTGCCACAAAATTGTGAACGTCATGTTTCATACCATCCCAGGAAAAAGAACGTTTGACACGGTCATAGGTTTTGGTAAACCCTAAGTGCCCAGCGGTCGGTGTAGCATGAAGCTCAAAAAGTACCATGGATTTAATTTTTGACTATTTACTTAAATACAAATGGACTTTGTATCGCAGCTCATCATTATGCCAAGAGTACCATGGGGAAATTGGAGAATTAACTGCAATTGTTGTATCATATGCGAAACTTTGAGATCGTGTAGCCATTTCTAGTGAACAATTTGGAGTCGATCAGGTACAATGAAGGAGAGAGAAAAAAAGGACCCTTCATCTTCATATTTTCTGGAAACTGCATCAACAAACACATTGTCTTTTCCTTTCTTGTAAATGATCTCATAATCATATCCAAAGAGATTAGTCACCCATTTTTGTTTCTCTGGGAAGGAAAGACGTTGTTCCAGAAAATACTTCAGGCTTTGATGATCTATCTTAATTTGGAAGTTGGCGTAGACACCCCTTCCCTCCTAGGGATTTGGAGACCTCTCGGTCTTGGATCTTCAAATTCCTTAGCTGAATTCTCTCTTCGGGCCTTCAACGGAACCAGAACAACTGATACACACAAGTCTCTCTAATGTTGCCTACAGGTCTAGTTCACCCGCGACGTTTCTCTTCGTCACTTAGAAACACCAGTCATACGAATGCTAGCCCAACTCTAGACTCTTCCTCTTATGTGACAACGTGTTGTGACCGTGGTTCAACTATTCGTAACTTTGGGCTTTGACAATATTGTTACCTCCGCCTTTGTTTCCTTTCGAAACACTTTTCCCCGAATTCGCGGATCTCTGCCAAGTGTCTCCCTACATCAGACAATCCAACTGTACTTTGGGTTTTGCGACTTTGCGAAATTTCACCTACTCTACACCCAAATCCTCATGACCTCTAACTCCTAGATTTTCTAACCCGCTGCCACGTGTCTCCTCGTAGCCAACGGTTAATATTCTCTTCACGATTTCACAACTTCGACGATCCCACTTCTCAACACTTCTCAACACTCCGAGCTCTGAAATGCCAAAATACCTCACGGCTAATTCTCTTACATTTCCCAAATCTGACGAACTGGAATGATTCCAATCCCTCCTAGACAGATATTTCTCGTTAATATTTGGGAAACATTAAAGGAATCCTTCCTTTGAATATTTCTCATTGCTCTCCCTCCTAAGCTTTCTCATTCTTGAAACTTTGCCTCCTCATAATGCTTTCTTTGACACTTGGTCAAATATCCGCTTGTGCACGCCTTGCAACAGGTCCTCCTTCATAACACTCTGAACTTATTCAGAATGACTCCTTCGATACCCAGCTAAGTATCGACTTTGTACAGACCTTCAGGCTATCTCTCTAGAAATTTCTGATTCAAAATAGACTTTTTCGATGCACACCTTGCAGCCACTATGCATTATTTGCACACATAAGTTTCACATTATCTCTTTTGAGCTTACGAGTCGAAACAGACCGTGTCAACGCACTCTTTGCGGACCCTATGCACACTTGCACTTACTGGTAGAAGAGAAACAATTTGAAATTATCTAAATCTCCATAGATTCATACATTCAACCATGTAAATGCATTTATGAACACAAGAACAAGAAATAACAGAGAATTTCAAATAAACAGAAAGTCTACCATTCATTCATCCAGATAGACACAACAACACCAGGCATTTGGGATAATGCTTCCTCTATTATATTCATTCAACTGAATTATAGATGTGTTCATAAACTATGATAAGCTTCAACAACTTCTACAACAACTATCGACAGCTAGAATGCCAACAACTTCAACTATCAACCACCAAAAACCTCTTCTGGGAAACAATACAAAGATTTATACAAGAGGGGATCTTCGAGCTTTTCCCTAGAACTACTCTAGAGCTATCCTATTGAATTAAAAGCTATCGACTACTTAGAATTCATTACAATAAATACTTGTGATAGACAGATAAGATTGAACACATCGAATATGTACTGCACTCAACTTCATTAAAATAAAATACAGTCTCCAATGTCCTCATGAGATCATCCAGCTCCAGAGCATTAACTATGTTCTTTAACTACAATCCTCTGAAAATATTTTCATGATATGCCACTTTGAATTTTAAAATTCACTTCAAAATTCACGCTAGGCCCTTAGTTGTCCTCCACTCGCACTTTGTTGGTGATGCTACTGCATCATACTCCCTCCTCTGGCTGAAAAATTCATGGACTCCTTTCCATGAGCTTCTGCATTGAACTTCCATGCTTATGGATATCTACTTTTATTACCCAACTGGCATATTCTATTGGGAATCCATTCCATTTTACCAAATACTCAAAATATGTTTTCCTTCAGGTCTTCTTAACAATTTGTCGATCTATGATCTTCTCCATTTGTGGATTTTCTGCTACAAGAATCTGCTTTTTCCACTGAATCTCTTTCTGTTCTTCTGGTCCTTTGGTTCCATTTCCCCTATAAGGATACATGTCTATAATGTTGAATATGGGTGATATACCCACATCTTTTGGCATCTCTATCTCATAAGCGTTCTCGCTAAATTTTCTTAGGATCTTGCACGGTCCTATCTTCTTCAGCTTTAGTTTATTATATGTTCCCCTTGGGAACCTCTCCTTCCTAAGATGTCCTATAACTTGATATCCTACTTCAAATTGAAGTTTCCTCCTATGTTGATCAACTCTGTGTTTATACTCGTTGTTGTTGTTATAGGATAAATCAGTAAATGCGGACATAAACTAATCTCCCTAGATCCACTTGGATCTAGAACAAAACATGACACAACATGACGCTTTCCCTAAGTTACAATCATTGATCTAAGTGTCAAAGAACGAATTGATGACTTACCTTTGAGATCGCTTCCTTATATCTTTGTTGTTCCCAGTTCGCTTCGGTGCTCTTGTGAAACCAAATCTGCAATGACACAAGCCAACCAAAGTGAAAGAAACTATGATAGATTCAATGAAAACTTAAACATATGATCAAGGAGTCATGTAATAAAATAATAATAATTTTATGGGAAAGAAACATGCCACTGTATTATATTGAATAAAAGTGGAAGATACAACCTAAATGCCTTGATGTTGCAAGTTCCCTTTTAGTGGTCCTTCGTTCCAACACACACATATACTTGTCCCGAGATTTGCATGAAGATGATCTTCAAAAGCTTGATGGGAAAATGTAGACCTCAAGTATCAACTGAAATAATATTCTTCACACAATCTCTAGCCTATTCTTCCAGTAATCCTTTGCTCAACTTTGCTTAACTATGCTTAACCTTTTCCATGAGAAGCCCATTATTATATAGGAGAAGCTGAAGTGGTTAAAGGGATGAGGATGATCCCACCCGATCAGAGAAGTCAGTAGTATCATAACCATACGGACACCACCTCACATTCCATAAGATTCCCCTTCTAGAAACTTCTTGAACCTCTTCCCTCTTTTGTCTTTCAAACGCCGCTGCACCCTGCCTATATAGCATCCTGCAGAAATCCCATACGCTAGCTATAGAGAAGCCTACATAAATCATGGATTTTCGCACTGTACACTATTGGTAGCCTGTGATGTCCTTCTAAAAAGTAGTCTTGAAGAGGAGGAAAGCAGTCACTTTTCTCAGGCGAAAGATTATTTTGAGAGCCTGATCACATGCTAGTAAAGTCATCATCAGAGTGACCAAAATAATGTGTAACAGAATGCCCCCCAAAGTATGAGGTTGGAACCTTTGACAACCAAAATACTTTGTAAAATATGTATGTGTTCCGGGAACAAATAACACACTAATTGGGAACCTGCAAACAAACAGGAATCTATACAATATGATACCACGTTTGAAGTAGGCATTCCCATGTTCAGACTACAAATGATTGAACTCATAAGTGTAAGTCATGGCCACTAATGATACACTGTGGATCCATGTCATCAAAATGTTACATAGCCACCAGGAAGACACTGTGGATCTATGTACGAGAAAAAATTTGAATACGAACATAGCCACGAAACATACAAAGTGGATCTATGTGTCAGTACAAATCATCAATATTCTATTGCAACCTGGACCATGAATGATGAGATCTAGGGTCTTCAATTCCATCGTTCGTAAGTACGAATCTAGCCATGTGATTACAAGTGTTGGATTTGAACATGGTTAGAAACCACTTGATTACCGACCATTAATGAAAACCGTTAACCAGTGTGAGGGAAATCACCATTGATGTCAATGAATCCCAAGGTATTGTATTACAATCCAACGAATTTGAATAAATAAGCTGAAGTCAAACATTCGATAGAATCTTTTGATCCGAGACCAATGATGTGAATCCACTGTCAAGAATGAAGAAACCTACCATTAGGGCATGCCGCCTCTAAGGTTCTAAATGATTTCTAAGTCTCGTCCCTTGATAATGAGTTGAAGTCGATAGGAAGAGACTCGTCATAGAAGGGCCTTGATGTATCCCCCATCAATGACACAAAATAAGTAACATATTTAAGATAGAGTAAAACATGAATATGATTTGAAATTGACATAGGGAAGGTCGACATGGTAGGAATTGACAAGTGCAGATGGCCGACTCAAGAGAGGGCTTATCCATAATGCTCTTGAACATATAGATGGCACGAAGATAGTCTTGGCAGTGTTGACTCAAAGAAGACCCAAGATATAAACTTGCAGAAAGTAAAACAAGAGACAAATGGATTTCCCAACCCGGATTCAAATGATGAAAAAGAAGGTGTCATGTTCAAGAGCGACTAGTACTGCCACTAACACGAATACATAGACACATTTCTTTCTCAAATTCCCCCCCACCATTTCTGGCGAGTACCTCTTCATTTTTACACAAGCTTGAGGAGGATAACATATGCTTGTAATGTAAGCTCATCCTTTGGACGAGTCCCTCGGAGTATTTTTAATGAACCCTAAGAAGGAGTGGTTCGGTCCCATGTGGGTCTTTAGATGTTTGTTTAACGAGTCCAAAGATAGAAAACTCAGGGGTTTTTCATGTTTATATAGTCTGAAAAACACTTTAAAGAGAATCTCTTAGTTCCTTTTTCGTAAAATAGTTCGACAGGACCGAAAAAGTGATAAACTATCGCCCATCGAACATTTTATTCAAATACTTTTACGAGCGTGAACAGAACAAGGTCACTCAACAATCTTTTCATTTTTTATGGAGTGTGAAAATAGCTTAAATGATACTCCATGTGTGTTGCTTTTCGTGTTACCACAATGAGTACGAAAAGACGACAAAAGTATACTCGCTTTCATTCTCATAAATTTTCAAGCACGAGAATGAACAAAGAGTGAACTCGAGGTTTTACTAAAAAACCCTAAAAAGTATTGATATGCATAACGAAGAGAAAACAAATTACGGAACAAACATCCATACTCTGTTAATTAGGACCCTAGTCTTCTTCCTGCAAGAAACAAGACACTCACGAGGCTATTAGACTTGAGGGTTTATAACAAAATGCATTTATATAATATAAAATATTATGAAAAAAGGTAAAAAGTGAAATAAATAAGAGTAAGAGCTATTTTTACCATTTCATTTGCATTTGGTCAAGAACTTGTCTAAAAAACCCCTTTTTACCCCTTACTTTGGCTGTTGATTACGAGGAGCAAAAGAGACAATTCGACGAACGGTCTCTGTCAAGATGGTAAGCTCTTCATCCTCTTCCTTTTGAATGGATTGAAATTCATTTTTAGTGGCTAAAAGATGTTTTTTGGGTGAGTTTTTGGGCCGGTAGGCATGTGCCGGGGCCTCCGCAGGTGACTAGTATCAGGCCCTGCGGAAATCAAGGATTTTTGTAGGTGCCCAATGGCTCACTTGCGAAAACCCCACACTGTAATTGAATCCTGGTTGCGGCAGCTGAAAACCCAAAAACAAATGCATGCGTTGGACAAAAAATAATTCAAAAAATGATGATAAAAGTTGCTAACTGTCTTCTCTCATCTCCATGTAGGTGTTTGATTGCCAAAATGTTGGAGTGGAGAGAAAGAGAGCATGAGGATTATGAAATCATGGCTTTGAATGTTCCAGGCACCGTCAATTCCCTTCGACAGTGTGGCTTGTTAAAGTTCTTCAAGATCCAGGGCATGAGAGACCAACTAAGACTATTAGAGTACTTGGTCCACATGTGGGATGTGAACCAACAAGTGTTTCATGTGGGTGTCCATGTTCTTTCCTTGGACATTGAAGATATTTAATTTTTGATGGGGTTATCCCATCGTGGGGCACATGTGACCCTAACAGGGGGTCGAGGCGATGGCTTGCCGATGAGAAAGTACATCCGTCGGCATTGTGAGCCTGAGTCGGAGAGGCACAAAGGTAAAGTGGCCATCAGAGGAGTTTGGGATTTGACTCTCAGAACTATTCTCTTTACTATTGCACAGATGGTGGGAAGTGCTTCGTCGCACATGAACCTCTAGAGTTAATTTCAATACGCCATTGAATGCATAGAACCTCGAGTGTTCAATTGGTGTGACGGTGTGCTCCGCAATATGAAGACACAACTCACTAAAAGCAAGAATGGAGACCTAAAGTTTTTTGGGTATCGGTCCATTTTGGTGTCTTTCTTATCAGAAAGAATCCATCATTTGCGGTTGTAGGTAGAGTGGGGAATACCAACCCCACCAGACCCAAGAATGAAATGGTGGTGTGACCTTATGGCTCGACATGTAACGAGCCCCATTGTCAAGTACAATGATGCATTTTTTGACTGGTTAAGGCCCCAAATTTTGATGATCGATGATTATGCATATGTCGGTCTGGATTTTCGGGGTGATCCCGACATGGTTCTCCCTAATGTATTTTAGACGGGAAATCTAGGTAAGAAAGACATTTTGTTCTTTATAGTGTTTTTATGGATTTTTAGGATATAAGATGTTTTTTTTGTTTTTGATCTAAAGACTAATAAAAAAAAATTGACCATGCAAATGTAGGGCCACACCGGCCTCCGGGCACATCTCCGATCCAGAGACGAGGAGAGGCAGGTGTAGTAGCAGGGTGGGATGTTGGAGACTATGAGGAAATGGAGCAGAACCTAGAGGGTCTGACAACAGGCATTCCCGACATTTCGCTCTAGGATATCCCGAGGTGTTATCAACGCCATACTATAGGCATGTCTGGCTCACTTAGTCGGTTACTTCATAGGGTGGCATGGGTAGTAGTGTGCTACCATGAGCAACATCCATGATGCTATTTTGTAGAAGCCATGGGCTTCATATTTTGATATTTTGGTCCTTGGATGGAAAACATTTTTGTAAAACATTTTATCATTATATATATACATGAGGCTTCTACTGGCTTACTCTGCTTCTATATACAATGTGTAATGTGTGATTGTATTTATAAATGTTGAAAATGTCTATCTAACACATAATTAGCTAGAGCATCAATTAATGTATTTAGACATCTAGGAATGTGTTGATATTCAATATAATCAAAATAACGTTCCAAGAGGCGAATTCCTAGATATACCCATAACAAAGTAGGAATTTGGATAGTATAGACATTATTTAATTGGAGCACTACTAGCTATGAATCAAGTCGTACAACAAAGTGACGAATCCCAAGTGAAATAGCATCGGTCAATAATTTGATGACTGCACTATATTATGTGATATTATTGGTTGCACGATCAAGGCAAACACCTTGTATACTGATAAGTTCATTGGTAGGTGCATAGATTTCTCAAGCAACATAAGCTAGGTTCTGAGTACTACAGCTAGCACCATCGGTGAAGCCAATATAGGGTAGTGAAGACACCAACATATGGAAACCAAGCACAACGCAAGGAAAGCAGTTGGGGGTGGAAACCAAATAACAAAAAGCACAAAAAAGTAACACACGAGAGTATGGTACAGTAAAAGTACAAGAACTCATGCAGATACAGTCTAAGCATAGTACTTCTTCAAGTAAATCCCATTTATGGGTTCACTCAAAGGAATGCCATCATAATCTACTAACTCATAATCCCCATTCTCTAACACTCGTTTGACGATATATGGACCTCGCCACATAGCTTCGAATTTTACGGCTCCTAGTAGATCACGATCTTGTTCATAGACGAGAACTTGATCTCCCTCAGAGAAAACACATGGCTTGACATGCTTGTCATATTGGGATTTCATGCGTTTCTTCTAGATTTCAATAACTATGGTGGAATCAAGACAAGTCTCATTTAATTGCATGATATGCAATAGACGTTCTTCTTCGACAGATGTGTTTGGGAGAAGTTCGACGGCTAGATTTCAAGACAATATTTCACATTCAATCGAGAGAAAGACTTTAATGATGTAGACTAGTTGAAAAGGGGTAAATCCTGTAGCAGACTTCACGGATGTCCGATAGGCCCATAATGCTGAAAACAACATCATGTGCCAACTGGTCTTATGGATTCCTATTATCCGACGAAGCATAGTGATAAGGATTTTATTTATTTCTTCAACTTGGTCATTGTCCTGTGGATAGTAGGGGGTTGAGTTTTCGTGTCGAAGACCCAACTTGTCGGTAAGTTCAGACATCATAAAGTTTTTAAAATGGCTACCGTGGTCAGTAACGATAGCTTGCGGGATCCCGAATCGAGTAATAATATGATTAAATATGAAAAGGGCTGCAGTTTTCCCAGTATTGTCGAATGTAGGCATTTCCTCGTCCCATTTCGTGAAATAATCCACGGCTACGATAATGTATCCATGCCCCCCGGCCGAGTGAGGGTTACAAGTCATGAAATCGATACCCCATTTTGCAAAAGGTCCAACAGAAACTACAGGGTGTAAGGGAGCGGGATGCGATCTTATTTTATTATTGTACGTTTGGAAAGCATGGAATTTTTGGATGGCGGTAATACAGTCTTTGAATAAAGAAGGCCAAAAATACCCTGCTCGTAAGATCTTTTGGGAAGTAGCATACCCAAACATGTGACCACCACATGCTCCAGAATGGCAGTCATTCAACACATTCTCAGCCTCGTCATAGGTGAGACATCGTCAAAAAACGGAGTCAACCCCACGACGATATAGAGTGTCATCGAGGATGATATTGACGAGCTTGATATCGTATATGATGACGGTCAACGCTAGATAGATTAGGGAAGAAAGTTTGAGTCTGGATATATATAATGATATCTCCATACCAAAGGTCATCGGAACTGATCATAAAAGGAGATTCATCGGGTAAATAATCTACTGCTACATTTCCTGTCTCAGTGCAGGGAAGGTCACACATAAGTTCGACAAACACCAAAGATTTCTTAGACTTAGCGCATTCAAATTCTAAGTCAAACTCTTGGAGAATCACTATCCATTTAGAGTACTTGCCACCTAGAAATTGGCATGTAAGAATGTGTTGCATGGGGTTTCAATCGGAAATTACAGTGGTCTTGCGTAATATGATGTAGTGACGGAAATGTTGGATAGCTTGAACAGCTGCTAGGGCCAATTTTTCAACATGTAAATATTTGGTTTCGGTGGTCATGATACTCCGACTCAAATAATAGATGACATGTTCGTCATGCGAATCATCTTCTTGGACTAGAACCATGGTGATGGTAGAGTCTGAAGCATCTAGATAAAGGAAGTAATCTCGACTATAATCGGGTGGGAAAAGTAACGAGGTATGGGTTAAAGTCAGTTTCAAAGCTTTGAAAGCTTTGTTGGTAGTGGAATCCCATACAAACTGAGAAACTTTCTTTAGTAGTTGAGTAAATCCAAGCGTTAATTGAGCGTAGTTTGGGATGAAACGACGTAATAAGTTTGCCTTCCCTTGCAAACTTTGAAGCTGGTGAAGTGAAGAAGGAGGAGGGAGAATGAGGATAGCCTCGACCTTCAAAGGATCGATCCTGATCCCCTGGCGTGAAATGATAAAACCTAGAATTTGACAGAACTCCACACAGAAAACACATTTGTGTGGATTTAAGCGTATATGATAGAACCAAAAACAAAGGAAAATGGCTCGGAGGTGTGCTGAATGGTCACTACAATGCATGGAATGCACCGATAGGTCATCTAGATATGGTTGTACAATGTGCTTAATATCATGAAAAGCATAAGACATGGCACGTTGAAAATTCGCACCGATGTTCTTTAAACCGAAGGGTAGTTTCCGGTAGGCAAAGGTTCCCCAAGAACAGATAAAATAAGTTTTGTGTTAATCCGTGGGAAATATGTTGATTTGATTATAGTCGGAGAAACCATCCATTAAAGAGAAGATTTCACTCCCGGTGAAATCGTCGATGATCTGGTCGACGAAGGGGGTGGGAAAGTTGTCCTTGGGACAATCTTGATTGATATCCCTATAATTGACGCAGACACAGATCATACCTTGTTTCTTGTTAACCGGAATGATATTGGATACCCAATCAAATAAATCCATAGGATAAATAAAGCCAGCTTTAAGAAGTTTTTCGACTTCAAGCTTAATAACAGCTGCTTTACGGGGGTGGACTGGACGAAGTCTCTGCCGGACGAGTCTAGTGCCCGAGTACGTCTTAATTTCGTGTACAACAATGTTAGGGTCAATACCCGACATTTCTTCATAGCTCCAAGCGAAGATGTCACAAAACTCTTGCAAAAGTGATTTATATGCGACAACCTCATCAGTGGAGCACGAAGCTCTGATGTGAACATTTTCGACAACTCAAGGTTTAATGGATATGTCGAGGGGGATGGTGGGCAAAATATTACTTAAGTTCTCTTCATATAAAACGTCATGTGATGACTCGGGAACTGAGGAAATGACATAACTGTCGACAGATTCAAGATTCATTGGTAACTCTCGATGGTGTGTTGTTTGAGGAAGAGAATGGAATGATGATGTCCATCATCCCAAGGGGTGTCTTCCATCGACATAACCGACATAATCATCCTGTCTGTGGGAAAAATAATGTGGAATGGGTCAGGAGACGAATCACCGAGAGAGAGGGTAGGAGGGATTTCCAATTGAATGGCTTGATAGGCTTATTCAACCAGACTTAAAGTCATTTGGTTGTCGTAGCGAGGATAATCACCAGGTTTGGGTATTACCCATGGGTCAGAATATGTGTGATTTTTGCAAATGGAGGTGGAAATCATGTTGATCGAGGCAACCAAAGGAGGTGGAACATCGAGAGGTGGGATTGGTAATGTACTCATCAGAGTCGAATCTTTAAGTAGGCCCACACTGACATTCTTATACCCAGGCGGTGTCTTCACGATAAAAGGTACATTGCTAGTATGGGTGTCAGAGTTGAAAAAGGCTAGTTGGTCGATAGTAATGACCTTTCCTTGATGTGGAAAATGTATAACACGAAAAATGGTAGACACAACAGTGCGCATCGCATCAATCGAGCTATGGCCAAGTAAGAGGTTATAATTGAGAGGTGCGTCAAAGACCTCAACTTCAACATTGACCGATTTTCCCTCCAACGTAATAGACAACGAAGGAAGTACACCGTAGGGATTAAAGATGGAGCCATTGAAGGCTTTAAGCGTGTTATGTGATTCAGTAAGAGGAGGAGAGTCGATGGCCTTCCAACATGAAACAATCATTACACATGTGGAGGCACCCTCATCAATAATAGTCCTACAGATGTTCTTGTCGGAGACAACAACTTGTATTTGGAATGCTAGTTGAGGGGGAGTCTCGGAATGTGATCTTCGAGGTAAAAAATTATCAAATTTGTATCCGTAGGATCAATTCCACTGATAGCCTTTAGCAGTGCCTTCCATTGAGCAGGGAAACTTTGAAGGACTTCAAGAGCCAACATCGCAGAAGGTGCTTGCACCAGATCTTCTACGATACTGTAGTTCTGAGTAGCACGTGCATGAGGGTTGAAGGCGGAATTTCAAACAACACCCTTTGGGGAGGGCGATGAACTGTATCGAGACTCGGTCATTCGATATGAAGAGGACCGTTGGGAGGTGAAGTTGAGGGAGGTGGTTGAACCAATGAAGGTGGTATATCGTCATCCTTATCCTTTGAGGAAGAGTAATCTTTGGCCCGAGTTGTAAGTGTAATGTCATTCTTTCTAGAATCACCAGTACACATGAGTACATAATAAGTAGTGGAGGGAGAGGGTTGGTCATGGATGACCAATTGGGCCTGCTGCTGAGAAGAGAAAGGTTGAGACAAAACGATAGGTGTGGGAGGTTTCGCGGTCCCTTGGAGGAACTTAGTAACCTCGGCCTGTCTTGGACAATCTTTGGTATAGTGATCGTCACCACATATAAGGC
Source organism: Picea sitchensis (assembly GCA_010110895.2). Taxonomy (NCBI): domain Eukaryota; kingdom Viridiplantae; phylum Streptophyta; class Pinopsida; order Pinales; family Pinaceae; genus Picea; species Picea sitchensis. The sequence goes on from SNQJ01S0036342.1 coordinate 41,069, forward strand.
AAGGGTATCGAAGTTTGCGCTTATCCTTATCATCATCAGGTTGGGTTTTGGCTTTCTCAGATTGCGGGTTATTTTTATCCTCCTTGTTCTTACCCTTCCCTTTTTTAGATTTATTCTTTCCGGCAGGGGTAGATTGAATAGAGTTAACCTTAGAGGTTTTGTCGGCAGGAGGAGTAGGAGATGGATCATTTTGAACATTAGAAGCATTAGACTGGGGGTTGGTGGGAGAAGCTTGTGTATTTTGAGGTTGATCATGGAAAGTGCCAATCACACCATCAGCCGCATGAGAAGTAGCAGGGGTAGTTGAGGTAGCGATAGTAGAAGGGTGGGGTGCATCAAAGAGTAAGTCATAAAGAGTACCCGTTTGTGAATAAACGAGGTCGAGGTACTAAGCGCGACTGATAGTCTGTTCTTCGGTGACAACTCCACCCATGGAAATATCACGAGAAATTTCATTCACAAAATATTTCGTGAACCACTTTGCCAATAACTGAACGAGAAGATCGAGTTTGATCAAACGTCATCTTTGTCTCCACTCATGAATGTGATCAGAGATGTGAGTGGCCTTATTTTTCTTGAAGGAACTCAGGATCTTGGTTCCTGTTTCATAATGGATCGGTAATTGGTAGTGTGTAAGGAAAGCCATGGCTAGGGTATTAAAGTCAGTGAAGAAACCTCATGGTAGTTCTATATACCACTTTGCAACTGAACCCATGAGAGTTCGTTGGAAGAGTTGCAACCGAATAGAATCATCCATCAAAGAGTTAGATGAACACCAAAGGTGGAAATTCATGACATGGTTGTTCAAATCCTCTCCCGGTTTACCGTCAAATTTTGGGATGTCGGACGGTAATTTGGCTGGTATAACGGGCCAATGGGGAGAATGCAGGATAGGATCATTCAAGATTATAGACAGATCAGGTAGGTCCAAAGTGGATAAAAAGGGTAATTTTCTATTCACCAGAGGATACTGGTGACTTTTTGGAGGGAGTCTCGTCGGTATACCAGTAGGACCATAAGAAGTTTGTATGTGAGGCGAAGGTCCTAACAGACTCGGACGTGTGTGCGGAGGCATGTAGCCCATAGGGTTGTACTGATTGGGGATGTTCCCTTGGGGAGGGACAGTAGGTTGAACATTCGAACCCAAAATGGGATTGGAAGAATCGAGGTATGACTGGCCCGAACTAAGGGGTATAAAAGAGCTAACTTGAGGTTTTTTCACCCCAGATGATTGTGGATTTCCTTGAATAAGAAGATTCCAATACTGGGCTAGTGATCCGGGGATGTTCTTTCCATATTGTGGATTATATCCTCCGAGTGGGGGTTGTCCTCCAGGTGAGGATGATGCCCCAATTTGGGTTTGACCTCCAAATTGAGTTTTCCCCCCTGGGTTATACTATCCCCCAATAAGAATCTAATAACTAGAAGTGAATAATGGAGTAGAAATTCCAAAGGTGGTAGAGCCACTGGGTCCGAATCCTCCTATAAAAGGTGGATAAGACCCTCTGGAGAGGAACTGGGATGGTGTCATAATAGAACCGGAAGAAACATTATACCCAGGAGGAGTAAAGACTCCAGAAGCTTAGGATGGAACTTGGGTAGGAATGGGGATAGAAGCATTCAAAACATTATACCCAAAAGGGAGTGACAGGATTTGTCTAGATGAAAGTGGTGTACCAATAGGAGGTTGGATAGCCACTTTATTCCCGGTGGGAATAATCATAGTGTTTGGGACCATTATGGAATGGGCCTGCTGAAGAGGGATAGTTGAGCTAGGACCAGCCGACAGTGTCTTTGAACCAGTGAAGAAATAACAAGTTGTACTGTTAAAGTGATCTAAAGGTATCGTAAATGTAGTATATGTCTCAGGTGGTTAAGAAACGATAGGTATATCAGCTTCTGCCTCTGAGTCGAGAGGGTTCTGCCTAGAAGTCAGAGTTCGAGATATGTCAGTGGTCCAAAAAGGATCCTCATTTTCAAGGCAGCAAGGATTCCAGTTGATATTCTAGAAGTGTCAACAACAAGTTCTCCGGAAGAGTTCAATCGGAGAATACGTCTCTCGTATCCAGGAGGTAAGCGAAAAGCATCCAAAGAATCAGAAACGATTCGAAAACTTTCTAAAGAGTCAGTTCTCTCCACTTGTGAAGGTCTATGGTCTTGGATCTCAATCTGTTGAGGAGAGTCCTCCTGTGGATTAGGAAGCAAGGGTTGAGATACTTCCAGTTTTTCCAAAGGTAGTCCTTGCATCCTACGCGAATGACGTGGAGGGTCAATGTTGGCCGAACCAAATTTTTTATGAAAAACATCTATGGTCAACTATGTAAACAAACAAAACTCGCTAGTAGAATCTAGGAATCAAAACCAAGGAAATAGAACCTTCTTATTCCGAAGTCACTAGTTGGTAATGAAATCCAACGTCGCGAAGTCGAGACAAGAAGGGGCTGGGCTAGGGTGGAAAAGTTACGTTGATGACCTGCTTAACGGACTTACACCCTGGTGCAAGCTCCCACACATAATCATGGGTATACCCTCCAAGGAGCCCGAGTCAGTCTGGCCAACGTCGATTCCAGGTACCGTGAAGAATTTCCCCTCGACAGTCACCTCATGTAAGAGCCTAAGACGATAGGCAACTAAGGTTACAAAAAAAAATAGTGATGACTGGGGAGACAGACGACAGTCTGATCCACGCACAAGGGTAGGGTATCTAGCTCGAAATCAGCTCAAGAGGCTTCCACTCATAATTTTGGGCATACCTTCAAGCGACCCCCATAACATGTGCAATCTCTACACTGATATCAACAAAGCAAGGTGAGTAACTCTGCCAATCTCAATGCAACCTCAGGTTTGAACCTTGTGTGAGAAGGGCTTCCCAGGACAAAATGTTGCAAATGGAATTTAACACTCCCTATCACAATATGCTATTGTGTGTTTTTTTCTTTGGAGAGTGTGTCTCACCACCTATTCAAAAGCCCCAACCTAGCTAATGTTGGTGTAAAAGAGCCCTAGAAAAATTACTAATTAAGTTTTAGATTTTCGCAATATTTTTAAAGGTTGTTGTTACTCAAGAGGGAGACAGGAATGAAACCAATGTTGTGTAAGACCTTGACCCAACAATAAGAAAATAGAAATGAATGATGAAAATTTTCGTTCGATGAATTCTATCTACAACAAGGAGAAGGTGTTTCCGAAATGATGTAAGCTAAGAACTATACTTCCTTTTTCTTTAAATGAACACAATTTCAAACAACCAATAAACAATGAAGTTCTTCAATGTTCTCTTCTCTTAATATCAATAAATTTTCTTATGTATAATTATTCAAAAGAATGGATAACTTCAAATTCTTCCTTTCTAAGACCAGACCAAGGGCATGACAGAGAAAGGACAAGTAATCCAAGAAAATTTATTTCTTCAACAAGCACCCAAATCAAACTTTTAATGAAGATAAAAGTAAAAAATGACGAGAAAGTATTTCCCCAAATGCAAATGAAGAAATAACCTCTCAATCATCAAGCAATCCAAAATATGTAATCAATCCAAAACTTCAAATCTAATCCAAGATTTTTAATCGAAGAAGCGCTCAGATACAAGATCAGATATTATACCCTTGTTGTTAAAAATAAAAAATGAAAACTGGAAAATGGCTAAGAGAGGTGTTTGATCTCTGAAAAACAATCAACAGTGTGTTAAGCATGAGAAAACAGTCAAATACTGGCTGAAAAAGTTGCCCCCAGCTGACTAAAGCAAAAACTGGGCATCAACAGAGGCCAAAACCCCACTCAAAAATTTCACAGACGTCGTCGCAGGCTAATAGCACATTACAGTGCAGAAATCTAGAGTTTCCGCATGCCAGAAACAGACAAGGTGCGGAAATTACGCACTGAACCAAATAGCTAGGGTGTGGAAATGAAAGTTTTTCACAGGATAGGTATAGGGTGTAGTGCGGACATGACTGAAAATCAAGAAATTCTGAGAAAAAGGTAAAAAATCTCAGTGAATTCTTAAACTCAGAGAGTCTGAATGGATCTCCTATAGACTCAGAGACTGAATTCAGATAAAAAAGTGTAGGAAAAAACAAATGGCCAACAAAAAACCACAATCAAGTTGTATCCCCAGTGGAGTCACCAATTTTGTTATAGGATAAATCAGTAAATGCAGACATAAACTAATCTCCATAGATCCACCTGGATCTAGAACAAAACAGGACATGACATGACGCTTTTCCTAAGTTACAATCATTGATCTAAGTGTCAAAGAAGGAAATGATGACTTACCTTTGAGATCGCTTCCTTATATCTTTGTTGTTCCCACTTTGCTCCAGTGCTCTTGTGAAACCAAATCTGCAATGACACAAACCAACCGAAGTGAAAGAAACTATGATAGATTCAATGAAACCTTAAACATATGATCAAGGAGTCATGTAATAAAATAAGAATAATTTTATGGGAAAGAAGCATGCCACTGTATTATATTGAATAAAAGTGGAAGATACAACCGAAATGCCTTGATGTCGCAAGTTCCCTTTTAGTGGTCCTTCGTTCCAACACACACATATACTTGTTCCAATATTTGCTTGAATATGATCTTCAAAAGATTGATGGGCAAATGTAGACCTCAAGTATCAACTGAAATAATATTCTTCACACAATCTCCAACCTATTCTTCCAACAATCCTCTTCTCAAATTTTCTTAGCTGTTCTTTTCCATGAGAAGCCCATTATTATATAGGATAAGCTGAAGTGGTTAAAGGGGTGAGGATGATTCCACCAGATCAGAGAAGTCAGTAGGATCGTAACCATATGGACACCACCTCACATTCCAGAAGATTCCCCTTCTAGAAACTTCTTGAACCTCTTTCCTCTTTTGGATTTCAAATGCCGCCACACCCTGCCTATATAGCAACCTACAGAAATCCCACAGGCTAGCTATAGAGCAGCCGATGAAAATCATGGATTTACACACTATACACTATGGGTAACCTGTGGCATCCTTCTAAAAAGTAGTCTTGCAGAGGAGGAAAGCAATCACTTTTCTCAGGCAAAAGATGATTTTGAGAGCCTGATCACATGCTATTAAAGTCATCATCGGAGTGACCAAAATAATGTTTAACAACTTCGCTTCTTCAACTTCTCTTTGATTTGATTATGAATCTCTTGCATTTCTGTAGTGAAGTCTTCATCCCTAGTTCTTCTAAATTCACTCTGATCCATATCTCTTAACTTTGGCACTCCCCTTGGATTCATTCCATAAACTATCTAAAATGAAATCTTTCCAATAGTTCTGTTCACTAAGTCATTGTATGAAAACTCTACTTGTGCTAGAATCTAATCCCATTGACTATGATGTTCAGTGACCAAACTTCTCAACAAATCTCCTAAACTATGATTTTCCATATCAATCTGTCCATCCATTTGAGGGTGATATGCATAACTAAAGGATATTTTTGTTCCCATCTTCTTGCACATTGTTCTCTAGAAATTTCCAACAAATTTGGTATCCCTGTCTGAAACAATACTCTTGGGAAACCCATGAAGTCTCACAACTTCCTTGAAAAACAAGTTAGCAATGTGTGTTGCATCACAGGTCTTATGCAATGGGATAAAGTGTGACATCTTTGAAAACCTTTCAACTACCACAAATATGGAATCACTTCCTCTTTGTGTCCTTGGAAATACCAACACAAAATCCATGCTTATTGCATCCCAAGGCCTCTCTGGAATAGACAATGGTTGATACAACCCAGTATTTTGTCTCTTTCCCTTTGCATACTGGAAAAGCTTACATCTGTTCACAAACTTCTTCACGTCTTCCCTCATACCTGGCTAATAGTACGAAATTTTCAACTGTGAAAACGTTTTGTCATGGCCGAAATGTCTGGCTAGATCTCCACTATGATTTTCCTTTAGCGAATTCTCTCTCATCGAACACTTTGGTATGCAAAATTGACACCCTTTGAAAAACAACACATCCTGAATCAAATATCCAGCCCACTGGTTTCGGTCTCTGAGCACAGGATTCACACATGCTTCATATGCCTCCTTGAAATCTGGATCATCACAATACATTTCCTTAAGGTGTTCAAACCCCAAGGTTTTCACTTGAAATTCCTGCAGAATTAAACATCTCCTGCTCAATGCATCAACAACTTTGTTAGCACTATGAGAAATATGTTTAATGACAACAGTGAAATTTTGCATAAAATCTATCCACTGAGCATGTCTTTGTTTTAACTTCTCCTATCGGGTTATGAATTGTAAAGCTTGATTATCACTATACAAAACAAACTCTTTTGGAACAAGGTAGTGTCTCCATTTCTTCAAGGCTTGAATTATGGTGTAAAAATATTTATCATATGTGGAGTATTTTCTCTTAGTATCATTCACCTTCTCACTGAAATATGCAACAGGCCTATTATCTTGGCTCAAGAGCGCTCCAATTGCAACTCCACTAGCATCACACCTCACTTGAAATGTCTTCCTGAAATATGGAAAGACCAGAATCGGTTATTTTGTTATCTTGTCCTTCAATATATTGAATCGTTTCTCAGCTTCTTATGTCCATTTGAAGGACTTATGTATTTTCTTCACTGTATCCATCATCTGTGCACCGATCTCACTGAAATTTTTGATGAACTTTCGATAGAAACTTTCTTTTCCATGGAAGATTCTTACCTCAAATATACTCCTTGGTGACGACCATTCTCTAATTTCTTTCACCTTCTCGGGATCCATCTTCAATTCATTCGAAGAGATCACAAAAACCAAAAAAATGAGTTCTTTCTTCATAAAATAGGACTTCTTTAAGTTTATCAACAACTTCTCCCACTACAACCTCCTAATCACTATGTTAAGTGCCTCAAATGCTCTTCTTTAGTTTTACTGAAGACTAGTATATCATCCAGATATACGATCACAAACTTACCTATAAAATCCTTCAACACTTCATTCATCAACCTCATAAAAGTACTCGGGGCATTTCTTAAGCCAAACGACATAACAATCCATTCATACAATCCCTCATTTGTCTTGAAGGTTGTTTTCCACTCATCACCTTCTCTCATCCTTATCTGATGATATCCACTTTTCAAACCTATCTTTGAAAAATAGTTCACTCCACTTAAGAAATCCATTAAGTCATCCATCCTTGGCAATGGAAATTTGTACCTAATGGTGATCTTGTTTATGACCCTTGAGCCTGTACACATTTTCCATCCTCCATCCTTCTTCGGACTCAACACAGTTGGTACTGCGCATGGAATTAAGCTTTCTCTGACCAAACCTTTGTCTAATAGATATTGAACTTGTCTCTTTACCTCCTCATTCTCTTGAGGTGTCAATATATATGCTTCTTTGTTCGATAGGTTTGCTCCTGGTATTAAGTCAATGTGATGACTAATACTTATGATAGGTGGCAATGAGCTTGGAAACTCATCCATTACTACGTCAGCAAAATTTTCTAATAGTTCATGAATTTCCTCAGGAAAATCTTCCATAGAAGTAATTGTAAGAATAAATTTCGGCTTCCTCACCACAACAAACTGCATTTCTTGTTCTTTCTTAACTTCACTCAGGAGTTCCTTCCCACTCATGATAAGTATTCTCGTAATGGCTTCTTATTTCACTTTCTTCTCCTCAATTGGCAACAACATGTGTGCCCTACCATTCTTCTCCAAAGTATAAGTATTCTTCCTCCCATCATGAATGACATTATTGTCATACTTCCATGGTATTCCCAACAAAACATGACATACATCCATGGGAATCACATCAAACATAATCTCATCTCTATATCCCCCTATTTTAAATTAAACAAGGCATTGTTTAGTGACCGTTACTTGATGACCTTTCTGCAGCCATGATAATTTATACGGACTTGGATGCACATTCATCTCTAGCTCCAATTTCTCCACCATCTCTTTGGATACTAAATTATTAGTGCTCCCACTGTCAATTATCACCTTGCATACTCTGTCTTTAGTCTTGTAAGTTGTCATGAACAAATTGTTCCTCTGCACTGGATTTTCAACCTCTGGCTTTGGCTTTAAGAGAAATTTCTTCATCATCAAAGATCGCCCATCTTCTGCGCCTTCTGCTTCAACATCTCGCTTATGCGCTTTCGAAATGTGTGCTTCACCTCCTTATTTAATTCTCTCTGGGAATTTCCAAGACATGTTTCCTATCTTTCCACAAGCATAACACTTTACTTCTCCTCATCTACCTCTTCCTCTTCCTCTAGGAAAAGAGTTTCTACCACCACTCTGTCTTCCTCGAGAACTTCCTCCTCTTTCAGAGTGACTATGTGTTTTTTTTGCCTCACCTTGGGTCTTCTGTGCCTTTTCATGGGAAATTCCCTTGCCTCTGTTCAAAATTCTACCTCTGCTTTGCCGACTGTGCTTTATGGCCAACTTCTCTTCTAATTTCAGTGAAATCTGATAAGCGTCCTCCACTTTCCTTACTGTTATCATGCTGATTTAATCCTGGATTTCATATCTCAGGCCGTTTATATACCTGGAAACCTTTTCCTCATCTCTCTCTCTTGGTCCAGCCCTGATGTTCATCCTATATAACTCTTATGTGTACTCCTTGATTGTCATTCAATTCTGTCTCAGGTTCTGCAATATCCTGAACATATTTAGCTGATAGTCCTTGGGTATGAATTTAGCCTTTAGCTTGGCTACCATTCTATCCCAACTCTTAATATTTTTTTTTCCATTGCTTCTCATGTCAGCCTGCAGTTCATCCCACCACAGTGTTGCATGTCCTTTTAACTTGGTGAAAATGTGTTTCACCTTTTTCTCCTCATCGACATCTTCATAGTCGAAATACTCGTCCATTGCTTGTATCTAATCAAGCAATTATTCAACGTCCAAATTACCTTCATACATTGGGATGTCTATCTTTTCTCTAGCTCGAAACTTGACAAATGCTTTCAACAAGCATTCTTCCACAACATCCTCTACTACAACTTCTTCAACTTCCACTTCTTCATTCTTTTCATCACTGGTGTCTCCAATATCAAGTGTTATCCTTGGCGTTGTTTCCATGGCATCCAATATTGCTTTGAGTTCTCGAATTTCCATTTCCATAGCTCTATTTTCTATAGGTGGATCCTCACGTCTCCTAGGCAGCATTTCCATGCCATCGACATCAACCTACTTCTTTGTCTTGTCTCTCTACAGAAATCAATTATGTGAGCTTTGATAACACTCTGGAGCATACACCCCTTCCCTCATGGGGACTCAACGATCTCCCAGTCTTGGATCTTCAAATTCCTAAGCCGAATTAGCTCTTCAGGCCTTCAACAGACCCATAACAACTGATACAAACGGGTCCCTCTGATGTTTCATGTTGGTATAGGTTACCCACAACTTTTCTCTTCGACACTTGGAAACACCAACCTTGCAAATGCTAGCCCCGTGCTAGACTCTTCCTCTTATGTGACCACGGGTTGTGACCGTGGATCATATCTTCGTAACTTTGTGCTTCATAAATATTGAGACATCCACATTTGTTTCCTTTCAAAACACTTTACCCCAAATTTGTGGATCTTTGTCGCATGTCTCCCTGGATCTGACAGTCCAGCTATACTTTGGGTTTCATAACTTCGCAAAATTTCACCTACTCTACAACCAACTCCTCTGGACCTCTAACTCCCGGATTTTCTAATCCGCTGCCATGTGTCTCCTCGTAGCCACCAGTTAATATTTTCTTCGCGACTTCGCAACTTCGACGATCCCACTTCTCAATACTTCGAAACACTCCTAGCTCCGAAATGCCGAAATACCTCACAGCTAATTCTCCGTGCAACTTTTCCCAGATCTAATGGTCTGGAATGATCCCAATCCCTCTGGGACAGATCTTTCTCATTAATCTTTGGGAAACCTTAAAGGACTCATTCCTTTGAATATTTCTCGTTGCTCTCCCTCCTGATTTTTCTCCTCCTTGAACTTTTGCCTCCTCAAAATGCTTTCTTCGACACTTAGTCGAATATCTGCCGGTGCACGCCTTGCAACAAGTCTTTCTTCACAACACTCTGAACTTCTTCAAAATGACTCCTTCGATACCCAACTAAGTATCGACTTTGTACACACCTTTAGGCTATCTCTCCAAAAATTTCCGAGTCAAAATAGACTATGTCGACGCACACCTTGCAGACACTATGCATTCTTTTCACACATAAGTTTCATGTTATCTCTTCTGAGCTTACGAGTTGAAACAAACTCTGTCGATGCACTCTTTGCGGACCCTATGCACACTTGCACTTGCTGATATAAGAGAAACAATTGAAACTTATCTAAATATCCACATATTCATACATTCAACGATGTAAATGCATTTATAAACACAAGAACAAGAAATAACAAAGAATTTCAAATAAACAGAAAGTCTACCATTCATTCATCCAGATAGACACAACAACACCAGACATTTGGGATAATGCTTCCTCTTTTATATTCATTCAACTAAATTATACATGCGTTCATAAACTCTGATAAGCTTCAACAACTTATGCACCAACTATTGGCAACTAGAATGCTAACAACTTCAACTATCAACCATCAACAACCTCTTATGGGAAACAATACAAAGATTTATACAAGAGGGGCTCTTCAAGCTTTTCCCTCCAACTACTCTAGAGCTATCCTATCGAATTAAAATCTATCAACTACTTAGAATTCATTACAATAAATATTTGTGATAGAAAGATAAGATCGAACACATCAAATCTGTACTGCACTTAGCTTCATTAAAATAAAATACAGTCTCCAATGTCCTCATGAGATCATCTAACTCCACAACATTAAAGATGTTCTTTAATTACAATCCTCTCAAAATATTTTCACGATATGCCACTCTGAATTTTAAATTTCACTTCAAAATGTACATTAGGAGCTTAGCTATCCTCCACTCACACTTTGTTGGTGATTCTCCTGCATAAGAAGCATTTCCCCAATAGATAAAGGCGCCAAAAATCTACGTCATGCAGAATAGCCAAAATTTCCTTTTCATAGATTGATTTTCCCAAATTTCACTCTGACAGTTGTTTGCTGGCAAAGGCCAAAGGCCGACCCTCTTGCATAAGGACTGCTCCAATTCCTTTCCCTGAAGCATAACATTCCAGGACAAAGGTCTTTGTGAAATCAGGAAGGGCCAAGACTATAGTGGTACACATGACCATCTTCAAGGTTTGAAAAGCCTGAGCTGCTGCAGGAGTCCAAGTGAAAGAATTCTTTTTAAGGAGAGCAGTGAGAGGTGCTTCAATATTTCCATAATTCTTAATAAACTTGCGATAATAACCTATTAAAAGCATAAATCCACACAAGCTTTTGAGAGTCTTGAGTGGGTTGTTGCATGGTCCAACAACAACACAATTAATCGTCTTACTTATAAGACTAAACTCACTAACATATGGATATACCTACTTTATCTAACCTCAAGTAATCGAGAAGACCAATATTTAATTCCAAAAAACCAAAGAAGGCCCAGTTAACCATCTTTCTTATAAGACTAAACTCACTAACATATGGATATACCTACTTTATCTAACCTTAAGTAATCAAGAAGACCAATATTTATTTTCTTGTTTCTTCAATCTTAAATAAACTATATCTATCTTTCACCCATTAGAATAATATCTATTTTCTTGTTGCTTCAAGCTAAAGTTTTTTTCGGTGAAATCACCATTTTTTGTTGTTTGAATTGCATTTTTGAATGCATCAATGGATTCATAACCGTAAAAAATTCTCGGAACACTCAAATTCTACAGATTCAATCACTCAAATTTAAAGTTCCAACAATTTTTGGCCCGTAAATATTCCAAAAAATCCACTTGTATTCTTTGCATTATATGTGTGTGTATATGCACTCGTGTACATGTGCGTTCTTAACGTTATAA
>SNQJ01S0036342.1:53073-65654 GCA_010110895.2 Picea sitchensis
TATCCCAGTCACATCACCGAGTAGAATACTTCTCCGTGATAACTTAATCAAAAACCCATGTCCACATATAATTGACTCTAAATTTTTGAATATCTGATTATCAGTTATGATTGACCCTAAATTCCTGACTATCCTAGTTCTCATGAAGTCTCGAATACCTTGACTATCCTAGTTATCATGGCATGGGCTATCCACCATGTATCATCCCGATCATGAGTGGGTTGTTGCATGGTCCAACCATGCAGCTACCATTAGTGCATGACATGCTTGCATCCTCCATCAAGCAACATATGATGCCAGCAACCAGATATCCGATGAGTTGGTCCGGTGAGCTAGGGTACATCAGATTAATGGTGGCACTGACATGCTAATACCTCTCATAAATTTCCAACAACCATTGTAATTGAAATTCAAAATTTAAACTAGTGCATACTTCATTGGAAAGAATTGAAATTTTGAAATTTGAAATATAAACTAGTGCGCGCTTCATTGGAAAGAAAGTTACAATGAGACATACAATCGTGGACCAGGAGAAGAATTAACTCCAGGAGACAACCATCATGAGAATAATAAACTCCAGGCAACAACCATCGGGAGAAGAATAAACTCCAAGGAGCTCAGGCAGCCACCATCATGATGATGGGATGACCCGAGATGCATCGTATATAAAGTAACTTGTGGAATTGACTGAGCATAATTGAGAAAGTAGATCAACATGGAGTTTATGAATGACCTCATACAGTCTCTTTTTGAGTGAAAGTTTGAATCACATCAGTGGCAATGTCGAGAGCGTTGGGAGTTTCTATGGTTCCAACAAGTTGAAATGCTTAAGAAATATTTATGGGAAACAAAACTTATCAAGACTTTATTTCCCTCACAATTTGGAGGGATTTAGGTTCTCAATTCACCATCCATTGAATTTTTATCACATACTCTGGTTGGATTTAGCGTAAAAGATGAATCAGACAAGATGCACACTGCACACATGTTCTTGACCAGCTGAACCAAACAAGATGCAATGTGAGCAATGGATCTGACCATTTCAATGACTAGTCATTTACCAGATTTTGTAGAGGTCGACCAAAATGAGTCAAACAGAATTTATCCTGCAAATTTCTTTTCCCAACGACCTCAATCTGTGTAAGAATTGCTAGTGGGAAAGTATGGAAATCACGAACTAAAGTTTAAAAATGCCTAAGCAGTTTTGGCGTTGAGAAGATAGCAGGGAGACCAGCATAAATTATTTAATACTGACAGCAAAATGTTTTTTTGTATCTCAATTTTAAATTCACTAAAGACCCCATTTTGTTGTATCTCTTAGGTTTTGTGAATTTGAATCAAATTTGGCGACGTCTTCCTCATTTTTGTAGTGAGTTTTCTATAGCTTAAATGAAAGATATGTTACTACAATTTTTTTTCCAAAATAAATTAAATATTGTTTTGTATGAAATGATTAAATATTCTTCCAAATAAATTAAATATTGTTTTGTATGAAGTGGTTAAATATTCTTCCAAATAAATTAAATATTGTTTTATATGAAGTGATTAAATAAGGTTTTGTTTGAAATTGTTTATGGGTCTGAAGAAAATCATACATTGAATTTTATGATAAACGGTGTAATTAAATCGGTATCTCTAATGGGTTTAATACTATGAAATTGATGTCCCTTGGGGGTAGTTTAATTGGTAAGTGTTGTGATATGAAGTTTCATGAGGTTTCGAGTTCAACTTTCCTCGTAGATATACATAGAGTGAAATTAATCCATGCTTTTTAAAACTCTTCACCCTACACTTAAAAATTTCCCACACCAATCTTACAACTATGACTTGCATGAATAGAGCTTGCAATGGATTTCTATCCCTACATTGTGATGGCGATGGCTTGCATGGATTGAGCTTGCAATGGATTTCTATCCATATATTGTGATGGCAAAAACAATCATAAACAAAATCTTCCGTGGAATTCCATCATATGTAAAGACTTTACCCTATTTTATTTCAATCGATTTAGAGGAAATAAAAACCAATGATAAATGATCATGGATATGGATGTGTATATTGTAAAACTTTTATGTATATTCTGAACCACCAATCGATTTAGAGGAAATATTGTCATGGAAAAGGTAAATACAAAGCAACCAAATTAGCAAACAAAACCAAATTATATTCTAAATAACATGGAAAAGGTAAATACAAAGCAACGAAGTTAGCAAACAAAACCAATTTAAATTCTAAATAGCATGCACGTGTTACAAAATGTGGACTCTCTTTACAATTGTCATTGCATTAGTAATGTATTAATTTCATAACTTAAACATGTTAATTTAAAATATAAATAAATAAAAAAGTTACACCACCTTCACAAATTTGGCTCTAGTGTAAGAATACTATAATTATTATTGAGTCTCACATCATCATTATTCTTAGACCCTTTTGTTATTTAGGATCGAGTCCTACATCATCATTGTTCTTTAGACCCCTTTGTTGTTTAGGATTGAAAAGTCGACTCTACTGTAAGAATCTTATAATTATTATTGAGTCTTACACCATCATTGTTCTTTAGACTCTTTTGTTATTTAGGATCGAGTCCCACATTATCATTGTTCTTTAGATCTCTTTGTTATTTAGGATTGAAAGGTCTTTGACATTTAATATTGAAAGACCTTTGTATAGAGTCAATGTTTATGCTTTATTATTTGCAAATTTGGCTCTTATGCAACTTCGTAGTGGTTGAAGTTCTTTGGAGGGTTTTCTTTGGTGTAAGAATCTTATAATTAGTATTGAGTCACACATCATCATTGTTCTTTATACCCATTTGTTATTTAGGATTGAAAGGTCTTTTACATTTAAGATTGAAAGGGCTTTGTATAGAGTCAATGTTTATGCTTCATTATTGGTTGAGATCCTAATCCTCATGCAACATGAAAATGTAATTTATTTTGTTTTTTTGGGTGTCAAAGATGACCTCTCTCCAAAAAAATCTCTTTCGCTGCACCTTCTCACTCACTTATAATTGCAATTGACTATTTGATGGAAATTAAAAATCCAATTGTGTAATAGTTTGTAAATTAATTGGATGGCATCTAGTCTTGTGAACTTAGAGAAGCATGGATGAATTATAGAGCCACATTTTAAACCATTATTTATGAAGGTAGTGACTATCTATTGATAGTAGTGGGTATTTAGTTAACATTCATGAGAAGTTGTATTGATCGTAATGAATAAATTGTTGATTAAACTAATAAACATAGTAGTTTCATCTTGGCTATGGAAACCATTTATTATCCCTACTATTTTTAATTTTTTTTCTTAATGAATGTTTAAAAGAGAATTGGAAGTCTATTTCCAACTAGAGTTTGATTATGACACTAAGGTACTATCATGAATATCGATCTTTATGTTGTTCAGATGGTTAAGATATTGGTAATTTCGACTTGATAATGATGAGAAAAGAGTAGAGCTCTTTGATTATGATTATAACACTTTTCTAATGAGATAGAGAATGACTATTTAGTCTTAGCTTTCGCAACTTAATGACTAGATCAAATTGGGTTTGTTTACTATGTTTTATAAACATGGAAAGCAGGTTTGAGTTTATCATATATGTATTTTAATGTTGTTTCATAATGAACATAAACCTATAATCCATATCTTTAAAATGTTGGGCTTCTGATAAAATCTTAGGTTTCTTCCTAGATGTTATCTTTGTTAATTATGGAATCATGACAAAGAACTTAAGCTCATATGAAATGCCTGGGAATTATAATAAAGAGATAAAGCTCTAATTGATATTACACTATATTACACTATTGATTGTGGTGTAAAAAATAGGGAGCTTGAATCTCTAGTGGAAATTAACATTTGTTTGTCATTTAGACTATTTTTGTTATTGTTTCTTTTTTTTTATCTAAAAAAATAATTTGGGCTCCTGTTTCTATTGGTTTGATGTGAAGCAGCAAGGGTAATACAAGGAGAAACATGGCACAAGGCAATTACCATCGATGCCTTATTTGAAAGCTATGGACGAAGGAGTTAAGGAGAACATGGAGCAAGTGTGCTTCATCAACCAAAGGAGGTAAGAGATACATGTCAAATTCTTTATGTTCATTCTCTCAAATATTTCACTATAAATGATAGGATAGGTAGATGAAACTATAAAAGATACTTCACTTACCAACAATAAACAAATCTCTTGGACCCATTAATCCCTAAGATCAGATCATAAAACACAACACAATATCAATAAAATTGCCAACAATCAACAAATCTCTTGGACCCATTAATCCCTAAGATAAAATCATAAAACACAACACAAAATCAATAAAATTGTTAGATGATATTTTGTGTATAAATGCACACCTTCACCCTAGGGAAGGTGGGTGGTGTACATTTATATACACCTTGATGATTTTATAGTTTTGAATGATGAGAATTGAACCACCTAATCATTTACAACTATTATCGTTGTCATCACTCTAATTATAGATTTCACTATTTTATTTTAACTTTTTCACTTAGTTTATATGTATTGATTATTTTAGAGTTGTGTTAAAGACAAATTTTCAGGATACTCTGTAACGTAAAATCTTTTTTGATAATTTTGATAATTTATTTTATCTATTTATAAACATTAATAATTCATTTCAATTATTACTTTAATTTTCCTTATCCATTTTTTCAAACACACTCTTAGAACTTAGAGTGGAAAAGATGTATCACTTAGATGTCATGCTTGTAAAGATAACAATCTAAGATGAAAAAAAAACCATATCCAACCTCTTATTATCAACCAAAATTAATTATTAAAAAAGGTAACACAATTCCATTTTAGATTTAAATATTTAACATGATAAAAAACATTAAATTTTTTTTGTATCTATTTTAATATCGATTTAAAATTTAAAAAAATGTAAATAAAAAGATTGTATTACCTTATAATTCCATCACAATAGTACATGTCTGGAAACGAGCCCCAAAGCCTTCCACCTGTTCTGCCAAATAGATGGAAACCAGAATAGGTGGTTGAGATTCTTGAAGTCTGAACAATCTGAATTCCTACAATGATTATGACAATGATAATGCATAATAACAAAAAAAGAAACACAACAGAATTAGACAGTGGGTGAACAGAGATTTCCTATGTCGCCATGATTTTGCTAGATGGGAGTGAATACGAACGACTGTGCACAATTCAGACATATTATTTTATCCGACGTGCATGAGAGAGCATCAAACAACAAGTCCAAGCGGTTGTTGAGCATGGTGTTCCTGTGAAATTGTTCCTCCATGTCACGGTGTATATAAAAAATGAGATCCAAGTGATTTGGTGAAAGACGACAGGAAGAACTCGATCCCTAGTCCAAAGTAGTGGAGAGAGGAGGGTGGCCTTCAGGAGGGAGAATCCCTACATGGCTCACCTCCCATGGGACTTCTTCTTCAATTGTGCAAGTATACCAATCTGAAGTAGCAAGATTTCCAGAAGAGGAAGGCGAGACTCGGGGGTCAGGAACCGTGTATAGGAGAGAATCCGGTGGAATTTGGATTGGGAAAAGAGGTATTTCTTCCTCCACAATAGTCATGGGGGGTTCTTCCAACACCCTATTTTGGGTCTAGGAGGGGGGCGATGTAACAAAAGAACTTTCTAGACGAACTAGAGAAGTTTTTTGTGAAGGGGAGAAGAGGCATAACCTTCACCGCCTGGCAACAAAACTATAGTAGGAAGGCCCTCTCTTGGGATTACTTCTTTCTTAGGTAATGACTAGGAAAGTAATCATTATGTCTAATAGGAGCAGACCTTGCAAATAGGGGAGGAAGAAAATTGGACAAGCACAGGTTGTTCCAAAAACAAATGACAAGAGCCAATGCGTACCTGTTGTAAATGGTGAGTCATAGAAGGAGTTGAAAGGACCAAGCTCATGTGCCCCATACCCATCCCGACCTACCATCATTGTTGTTCGGAGGAAGCCATTAACCCAAAGCATGTGCATTGTCACCCCAACGCATATGAGCAATGAATGTCGCTCATCCTAGGATGTAGTGAGGAGAGGGTGGTGGCATGTGCATTTAACTCCTTAATGTGCATGTTGTCCACTTGTCACCCCATCTGGGGGGATTTAAAATTAAAATTAAATAAATTCTAAAATGATAATTATTATTACATTATATCTTTATTAAAATCGTATAAATTATTTTATATTGTTATTTTAATACTAATTTAAAATTAAAATAAATTTTACATTATACATTACACATTGATTATTACACTTATCATTTTTCGATTATTGTATTACATTTATTATCATGCCATGGAGAAATTATCAAGTCATGAACTAACCTAAATAGCTAATCATTCAATAATTAACATTAGATCAAGAAATACACAACTCTATTTGTTGTTTTGTTAGAACTGTTACGACACAATCTGTACTTGCCCAAATCCCAAGGCAAGTAAGGGATATTGGTGTAACAATGGGATATCCTACCACTGTCACCTCAATAGGAAATCCCCTCTTTTATGAGAAAAATAGAGTCTACCTCAAGGCATCCCAGGTGGCCTAAAGCGTTGGGTAAGCTAATTATATATCAGGGAATACCTCCCCTCTCACTAGTCACCTAAGACGAATGTCTACGTCTAAGGAATTGAGTTGAAGAAAATTATTTGTGTACATGCCCGAAACAAGAACAATATCGCATGTATATAACAATTTCCAAGTACTAGAATTACAGTAAAGTCTCCAAAGATGAAAACCAATCAAAATATATGGTGGTTGAAGCAAAATTGTAGAAACTTATCAGTTTACAACATCAATAAATGTTTTATAACAACCAAAATAATTAATGCCCGTAATTGCAATAAAATACCATGAAAACTTAACATTTAGAAAGTATATTATTTATAAATTATAACAAGCAATTTTTAAGTGAGTTAAATGTGAGTTAGGTTAGTGTATGCAACAAATTTGCATGGATTAGTATGGTTGTAGTAGTGATTTGCAACAACAAAAAATTAGCTAGTGGATTAGTCAAGCCTAGAGTTAGTAACGGTTAGTAAGAGCTTAAAAGAATAGAGTTTAAGTGTTTGTTTGATCAATCATTCACAAGAGAGATTAGAAAAGTGCCTTCTTTCGGCATATAGAGTCAAGAACAACAATAATATAACTTGGAGAAAGTAACAATTATAATTCTTGTCAAAGAAAAAAAATGAATGCTAAAGGTGTTGGCACTTCAAGGCCTCAAGAATCCAAGTCTTGAAGAGAAATTTACTAGAGAATAAGCACTTGTAGGCCCTAATGAATCTTCCCTCCTTAGATGGTACACACTAGTTTTTCACAACTAACATTGTTCACTTACTCTTCATTATCCGAAGCATAAAATCCATTATTACTGAAGAAAGAACTTACTTTGAAGGAAGTCAACCATGAAAAAGGGTCTTTAAAGCCATAATTTATGAGAGTGTCGCATGTTGCACCACTACAACATGCAACACCCTTGAATGTCACATGTTGCACCACTGCAGGGTATGATAGTGTCTCATGTTGCTAGATCACAGGGTGCGACACTGTTTGAATGAGGAAAAAAAGGAGAATTTTGAGAAGTTTCTAGAAGAGAAGATTCGAAGATGAGGTGTCCTCCAATCGGTTGGATCTCACCCGTACTCTTGATTTTCGGATATCCTAGCCTCTCATCCTAACATACTCATCCCTTCCTCTTCAATCTATAAATGGATATTTCTCTCATGAGGAAATAATAATAGTTAATGGAGAGTAGTGGTTAATAGCCTTTTCTTCTAATTTGTGATTTGAAGATTGTTAGTAACTCTTTGGCCTTAAGAGATTCAATTGGGGTTAAAGTAGTCAGTTGATGGTGATGGATCTCATGGATACAATGTGGTTATTGGAGAAATGAATTGTTGGAAGGAGCCTCACAACACCAAGGCGTTGGTTGTAACTCTTCCATTATTTTCAATATAGTAACATATTCTCTTTCCTATAAATATTTTTAATTGTATTTATTACATTTCTCCTTGGTCATTTGTATAGATTTGTCGAGGTATTATTGTTTCTTTCACTAGTTAACTTGTGTTATTATACAAGTTTCCATCTCAAAGCCTTCTAATCAAGATGGGAGCTGCAATAAGCGAGGAGAACCTTCGATCAATCCTTACTTATTAATATTTCGATTGTATGAATCTAAGGAAATAAACATGTTCTGTGTTGTTTTGTTCTAGCTTCGGGTTCGCAAACTAGGGAGACTGGTCCATGTCCGCATAGACTCATTTGTCTATCAACATTATACTATTGAAATATGTTATGCAATAAGAAACTAGGATGGAGCTCCTAAAGTGCTCTCACTTTAGGGCTCTAATATCCTATCCTAGACTAGGTATTCTTGACAATTTTAACAAGTAAAAAAGCAAGAGAGAGAAAGAAGCACCTTATGTTTCTCTCTTAGGGTTTAAGCAAGCAATTTCATAATCTTCAACATGAAATAAGTAAAATTTACCACAAGTATTTATTACATGAAAAAAATTGTATGTTTTCTACTTACTTCACCAAGAATAATCAAGCAAAACCTAGTTGAANGGATATCCTAGCCTCTCATCCTAACATACTCATCCCTTCCTCTTCAATCTATAAATGGATATTTCTCTCATGAGGAAATAATAATAGTTAATGGAGAGTAGTGGTTAATAGCCTTTTCTTCTAATTTGTGATTTGAAGATTGTTAGTAACTCTTTGGCCTTAAGAGATTCAATTGGGGTTAAAGTAGTCAGTTGATGGTGATGGATCTCATGGATACAATGTGGTTATTGGAGAAATGAATTGTTGGAAGGAGCCTCACAACACCAAGGCGTTGGTTGTAACTCTTCCATTATTTTCAATATAGTAACATATTCTCTTTCCTATAAATATTTTTAATTGTATTTATTACATTTCTCCTTGGTCATTTGTATAGATTTGTCGAGGTATTATTGTTTCTTTCACTAGTTAACTTGTGTTATTATACAAGTTTCCATCTCAAAGCCTTCTAATCAAGATGGGAGCTGCAATAAGCGAGGAGAACCTTCGATCAATCCTTACTTATTAATATTTCGATTGTATGAATCTAAGGAAATAAACATGTTCTGTGTTGTTTTGTTCTAGCTTCGGGTTCGCAAACTAGGGAGACTGGTCCATGTCCGCATAGACTCATTTGTCTATCAACATTATACTATTGAAATATGTTATGCAATAAGAAACTAGGATGGAGCTCCTAAAGTGCTCTCACTTTAGGGCTCTAATATCCTATCCTAGACTAGGTATTCTTGACAATTTTAACAAGTAAAAAAGCAAGAGAGAGAAAGAAGCACCTTATGTTTCTCTCTTAGGGTTTAAGCAAGCAATTTCATAATCTTCAACATGAAATAAGTAAAATTTACCACAAGTATTTATTACATGAAAAAAATTGTATGTTTTCTACTTACTTCACCAAGAATAATCAAGCAAAACCTAGTTGAAGACTTTCCACCATGAAAATATCCAAGATTAACCACCAAAAGCCTCTCCAAGAATATGCACACTAGTTATTTCATCCAAGTAGCCTCAAAGGGGCGAAAATTTCAGTCCTCCACTCAAGTGGGATGAGTTATGATGAAATTGAAATAAGAATAGCCATATTTATATGGGAAATCCTAACCTCATTTACCCAAAAGTTGTGTGTTTTCATAAAATTGATCCTATGTGTCAATTCCCTCATAAAATTTAAAAATTAAATCAATTTTCCAAAAATAACCCTAAAGAGGGTGACATCAACCTTCCTAGGGTGATGTTAGGCCTCCTCAAGGAGACGTTGAGGTCATCTAGTGGAACGTTGGGCCTCCAAAGGAATGTTTCCATGCCACACATGCTAAAACTGTGGTATAGGATCTCCAAGCATCAACACCCTACCCTAGGTGACATCATGGGATACTAGGGTGACGTCCAAGACCTCCAAGGGCTAACGTCTAGGTGGGAAGGGATAGTAACCCGTCATCTAGGCCTGCCAGAGTTCCTCCAAAGGTAGTGTCTTCTTTATTCATTGTGCAAACTAGTCATCACGATCTTTCCCCAAGCATGGGTTCCTTGCATCCATCCTTGGTCTTCAAGTCCTAATGAAGGTCCAAACTAATCATCTCCTCATGAAACTTGTCCACCAGGAAAGGTCCTGAAAAGACAAATGAGTATGCGCTCCAAGGCTCGATGAGTCACAAGTATCATAACAAGTAAACCACATCTAATAATCAAACCACCTGAACATGTGCATCAAACCCCCCTTTTCAAACTATTTTTTATTTTAAGGACGTTATACAATTTGTTAAATTTAGGAATGGGAGTGGTCTCAAGGCATCCTATTGGGTCAATCATTCCCTAGGTCCAAAGTGTTTCCTGAGAGAAACCCATCTAAGACATGTGTGCATGTGAAGTGGAGTAGGGTTAAATTTTGGGTAGGGGTCTTATGACATACAAGGGTCTGCATTGTCTCATTTATGGGTGCCTTTGTAGAGGGAGAGCCTCCCTTTGTCCACGATGCAAAATTTTTCCAAGCCCATTAATTTCCATTAGTTAATTAAAATCCAAACACTGGGTACTCCCTATAGTGAATCGATTGGCTTGGAGGGAAATACCACAGTGTCACTTGAAGCTAGAGGTACATAGAGTGCCATATGCATGGAAAGAAAGGGACACTACATGAGTGTACACACCTCAACAAGTGGTATATGTATATATAATGTAAAACTATTCTTTTGCAGGCCTTACTCTTTTAAGAGATAAAAATTCATTGTTTCTCAAGTCCTCTTGGGTGAG
Organism: Picea sitchensis; assembly: GCA_010110895.2. NCBI lineage: Eukaryota > Viridiplantae > Streptophyta > Pinopsida > Pinales > Pinaceae > Picea > Picea sitchensis. The sequence goes on from SNQJ01S0036342.1 coordinate 63,897, forward strand.
CATATCGAAGGTTTTATGATTGGCTTTTATCTTTTGCCAACTCTTTTCCCTTCAAGCCTTCAACCCCTTCTTCCCATGAAATGAGGTACAATCCCTTCTTGGGTCAGTACTCCTGAAGAGCCAAAAATATAAGGAGACAAAGGAAATAAGTGTGGAAGGTTATAAGTATAATCGTGAATGGACGATGACTCTTCAAGGAACGCCCTAGTAGCACCCTATTCCCGAGGGTGACCAACTTACTAGGACACAATGCCAACCACCAAGGTTAAATAAGACAAAGAGTATAAATTCCAAGCAAGCCTTCTGTAATCAATAAGGATCCTTTGAAACATGTTCAAATGATTCAAATATTAGTGTGGCACTTACCATGATACCCAAACTCATTACCTCATGGAGTTAGACCCATTTCCCTCTGGGACTAGCCCAATGTGGTGGATGTTGTTGTTGCTAGGGATGTGTAGAGTGCATCAATGAAAATGGGTCCTCTGGAGCTATTCTATGCCTATATGTCTCTTAACAATCCATGTTTGCAACCTATGGACCTCGAGACATAATCTCCTTAGTTACCCCTAGGTTGGGGGTAACAAGAACCATATTTGAGCTTTTGTTTGGACACATTTATTTGAGTGTTTGTTTAGACCTATTTTTTATGTTTTAAATCCATCTCAATCATTAAGTCTAAGATTTCATTAAAAACTCTAATTCTAAATGATCATTGAGATTCAACTTTACTTGAGTAGGGAGAATGTAAACACGTCACTTTAGGTTTTAAGTGTAAATTTCAATATAAAGAGATTAAGTGGTGGAAAATAGTATAAGAGTAACCATAATATTCAAAACTAAGTGAAAACTAATTTAATTTCAATCATTGTTGTAGCAACGAATAGTATGGGTTATCTATCTATGATACTATACATACGATGGGTTATCTATCTATGATATACAAACTAAATAGCATGAGTTATCTATTTATAATATTAGACAAAATAAATCATTAAGATTAGAATAAAGAGATTGTAGTTGTTTCTAACATAATATCAACTAAAAATATTCGTAAATCATATCCAATGTATGAAACTCATTATGATATACAAACTAAATAGCATGAGTTATCTATTTGTAATATTAGACAAAATAAATCATTAAGATTAGAATAAAGAGATTGTAGTTGTTTCTAACACAATATCAACTAAAAATATTCGTAAATCATATCCAATGTATGAAACTCATTTGTGTAGGCCAATTGAATGTGATGCCCACACATAACAAAGAAATAGATATTTAGCAGAAAATGCATATGTAAAAAGTAATAATTAGTACCATTCTCATCCATGAGAATATCTCATTTTCATGTGTAGTGACAGTTTCAAAAGTATAACAAATGTTACATTGATACAATATAGAAAATGTAATGGTAAGTAACCCATTCATATTTAATTTTTCGAAATGGTTTTAGAATGGAATATGTGCATGTTGAGTAATGGTGAAGGTGGTTTTGAGAATCGATGTGGATGATGAATTTTGAACCTAGCTGGAATAAAGTTTTTTAGTTGTTAATGTACAATTCATTTGTGTAATAATTACCGTGGTTATTGTATGAATTGTGAGTATAATATTATTATTCTCAGAGCTGCTTCTTATAGTTTGAGATGGAAGAAATGTGCAATTCCCTTTGTGCTCAACATGAAGTTGTTAACAAGTTACATTTGAAAAGAATATTAGTAACAAAATAACAATTTTAATGTAATACGATATTTC
>SNQJ01S0036342.1:67801-80715 GCA_010110895.2 Picea sitchensis
AGAATAAAAATAAAAATTTAAACAAAAACCCACTTAAGTAATAGTTTTAGTCTTCACAATTTTTGGGGTTAAATGAAGAGAGTAATAATTTAATTAATCCGTGGTTTTAAATTGTAAAGAAGAAATAAAATATTTAACTTGTGGATGTATAAAAAGATTTTTAAATTAGTAATAAAAGGAAGGAGTAAATAGCGCAACTGCCAATTTGGCTCTAATAAAAAGGGGAAAGAAGGGGATAATAAAAATTAGGAAACTTAGGAATGGAGGAAACATAATAAAGGAAAGAAGGGAACTTATGGTAAAAAGCAAGGTCAACATAGTAAGGAATCGGCAATAAAGAACCTTCTAATTGAGCTAAATTAGCAACTTCATTTTTAGGGAAAGTATTTAAAACATGTAAAGGGATCTAGAAACACCTAGGAGTAAATTTAGGAGCAACTCTAGGTGGGTGAGGGAAATGAGACAATTAATAAATTTAAAGAAAATAATCAATGAAGAAAATAGGGGGATGGACGACACTTGTGCGAAGGAGAATATTTTGAATATTTTTATTAAAACTTACTTTAAATGTGATTTAGGGAAAGAGGAGGTTCTAAAAACTCTATAAAAGAAAGGGAAGATGAGGAAGAAAGGGATCGGTTGTTAGCGTAACGTTACCCTTCCGAAATTGTGACTTGACTGATTACTTGTGGAAAGTTGGGATTTTCCAGCTTCGATAGGAGTGGTAGCTTGGCCTTGCGAGGCGAGCTGGGAAGCTAGACGGACCATCTGGATTGTGTGTGGCCCCTTTGCGGCTCGGAGGGCTAAGGGGGAAGCAGAGTACCCCTAGCGATTGGCTGGGAGGTACCGATGTAGTCTCGACGGTCTGCGAGCGGGGGCGGCACGGAGCAGGAACGACACGGAGCGCGCGGTCATCATTCGAGACGGGAGTTAAGGCAACAGTATGTTTTTCATTGGCATGATAGAAGGTATTAGGACCTTAGCCCTCTCTTATTGTTATCAACATTTTTGTATTGGCATTGTGAGATGAAAATTACTTAACTTCGATCTGCTTGGGTTCTTGTTGGATTAATTGGTTTTCTTGCCTTGCTCTTCGGCGATTGTAATTGTGTGACAGTTATAAAAATATTCTTCTTACTCTGTTGTTGCATGTCGATATTAGATAAAAGAATTTTATGGTCTCGGCATTGTTGACCTCCCTTGGATCTGTGTGATCTCCCGCTGTGCCTTGCGTTTTTGTTGTCTGCGTTTTTTTTTTGCTTGAAAGAGATAAATCTAACTCTGCGCTGGAATCTTTAAGAACTGCGATTTTCTTGTCCTCTGATTTTTGCGGTGGCACTGTACCCTGTGTTATTTCACTGCCTGTGCAAGAGCGATGACAATTTCTGATTTTAACAGTTTATAGTTTCCTTACTCTACCACATTGCTCCACTCAAATTTTTCTGCGGAAGCAATTATCATACCCTGACGTTTTTTTTTTACTGCATTTTGTTGACACTCTCGACGAGTTCTTGGCTTATCACCCAACGCTTCCTTGTGTAAATCTCTGTGATTGGTTGATAAACCTCAACACTTGCGGGTCCTTCCTGGCGAAATTATTGATGAATCTCGGTGTCTGGTTGGGTATGTGAGGCCATATGTATTAATGTCTGTGATTTAATTGAATGTGAATTTAATAAGTGGGGGTTGACCCCTTTTCTGTTCCTTTCTTTACTTATTGTCTACGATGGGGTTACTGTAAGCACCTTCCTTGTAAATTATTGAATTACGATCTTGCCTCTATTATTTTACCACTTGATTTTAACTCTGCGTACCAGTGCTGGGACCCCACCTTAATGGACAGCCATACCAGTCCAAGACAAAAATGTATGTTCTTGTTGGAGAGTGGTATCGTTCCTATTCGGCTCTGTGGTTAACCATTTTTAAGACAACGATTGGTTATGCTTGACTACCTTGCGGTTCTGGTGTGTGATTTGGTGAGATGCGAGCGTGATGCTTTTCTCACTGGCCTTCAATTAAGAAAGCTATGGTTAGCATCCTTATGGGAGTTTTAAATTCGCTGGGCAATGATCTGATTAGGAGTTTAACAACGATCCCATGTAGTTATTGGATGCGTTACAACGTTGACCAACGCCTTTTTAGCTCCACCTTGTCATGGATTTTCCTTTGTGCGAGTCCTTGTTCCCTTCCACTCAGCACCTTTTCTAATCCGTCGAGCAGAGCGTATACATTTCTTATGAAGACTGAACCCTTCCCAGTGACATCAACAGACAGAGTAACCTCTTTCATGGACCCAACGTATCTTAGTGCTTGACAGCGTCCCAGATTTAAAGGGTGACGCACCATAGCTTCCTTCCAGGATACTTTTGGATTTAAGATTTATCGCATTTACGAGTCCTGTGAGTAGACTTAGCATTAACACTCTTGGTTGTATTTCGGTTAGGCGGGATTAGACACTGCAGGTAGATTCAATGCAATGTTTTTTTTTAAATATATGTTCCAGAATTTAACTGACAGAATTTACTAAGTGACATTTGAATTAGCTGTAATTTATTTAAATAATAGTGAATGACGGTTCGAATTGACAGTGGAATAGATGGAATCTTTAATGCCAGTTTGGAGATTGTCATAAATTAGAAAATGGCCCCTATGGTAATAACAGTAACTTCATATCTGAAAATTAAGCTTCTGACAACCGTACCCATGTGCGTCCTGCTGTTTGGACAGAAATTCCTTTACACCTGTGCGTCCTGTTGTCTGGACAAAAATTCCTTTACACCTGTGCGTCCTGCTGTTTTGACAGAATTCAATTATGCCTGTGTGTCTTGCTGATGGGACAGAAACCGGTCACCTTGGGCGTCCTGCCTTTTCGCTGCTCCTTGGAATTTATCTGGCATTTCAGATCTCCCTTTAATTAGTTTTTAACTCGTAAGCATCCATGACAGCTCAAATTTAGACTTTTAGTTTCCCTTAGAACCACCTTGTTTCGTTTAGAAGCGAACCTTTTAAATCTAACCTATCCGTCGTATAGTTGGGCATTGGTTCAGGTTGTTTTGCGGTTATTGTTTTAAATAAAATTCAATTTTGTTTTACTAAACTTTAGGTATTGTGGAAATAAATTGGATATGGCTTATATACTATGACGAATGTTTTATTTGGGGTATCGTTCTGATCTAAGTTGATGAATGTTTTAATGTAAATTGAGTATTTAGTTAATACTGTCTTTTCTTCCGTTAGTTTAACATTAATATCCTCTTTTATTTTTATCAATTATTATGTTATGTGGTGGATCAAAGACCTTTTTTTTGTTATAATTCCATATCTATGAATTATATGTGTTAGGATGGCATAAGAATCCTATTTTTAATAATTTGAGTTAAGGTTCTATGTGAGTATTGTATACACTTATTTCCTTCTAGTTCCTTATCACTAGACCTTATTATCACCTTGTATTAAAATGTACAAATTCTTTTATTTATATTCAATCTAATCGCAAATTGATATGGCTATCCCTTCCAATATAATACATGTTACATTGGGGATTCTCAAATGAAGTCAAGCTATATAGATTATTTTTGTTTTCATTAAGCTACAAGTATGTTATGCATGCTATGGTACTAAATTTTAGGTATTGATGTTCTCATTAACCTAGAATTATGTTATGATACTAATTATCATGTATGGATGTAGTATGACTAAAACATGGCATGCTTGATCATTAAATGAGTTATGTTAATTGGATAATGGATCAGGCGCGTGCCTCAAAATTGATGTTGGTTGTAGATTTCATGGTATAAGTAACATACAAGATGTATTGAGATGAGTAATTTAATTGCAGAGTTATTTTAATGGTAGTGTAATGTTGTTAGTATTTTATGGTAATGTTGTTGAGATGGTGTTGAATTGTTAACATATAAGGCAATGTCATTAAACTAAGTACAATCAGTGGCTGTGAGTTAGTATTTGAGGAACATCGATTAATGGAATTTAAATGGAGTAGCTGGACTGAATTTAATGCCCATTTTAGTTATCGTGATGCGTGGTTAATTAAGTTAATGTACGATGAATTACAATACAGTTTAATCTCACCCTTGGTTTAATTGAATTGATTGATAGCACGAATCTTAGTTAATCATTGATGTTGGTAGATTTAGCATTTTCAATTCCAGTATTGATTGTGGCGGGCGGGATGTAGACACCTCCATGTTTCTCAGAACAGTCACCAGCCATGAGACCTTAAATGGTTAAAATCGATGGGAACCTGGGCTTGAGCGTTGATTATGTGTCTTGGAGGTCCTAACCATTGTAGGGTAGGACCAGCGGGTAGTCAGTCTTATTATAGTCAATTGATTCTCGTTAAATTCTCACAGTTACTCGCGGTGCATCTTATGTCGTCTGGTTGCGTTCTTCGTAGTTGAGTCTTATTCGTCATCGTGTGGCGACGCAGAGTTGAATGTGTTGTTTCCTTTGTACATGCGCGCACACACCTTAACACACACACACAAAAAATCTTTGCACCTGTTATCAGAGTTTGTTGTCGTAACGAGGAGATATCTTACATCGCACTTCATTTTTTTTGGAAACCCCAACTTCTACAGTTCACCATCCCCCACAATTTCCTTCCAGTCATGCACGCCTCTTTATCCTAGGGACTTAAATCCTCCCCCACCTAAATTCATTATCGTCCTTAGCAATATCCGCAAAATCTATGATCTCCAAACTCTGTCTGAACTCATGCCTCCATGGAAACCCCAAGTTTGACCACTGGAAACCCCAAATTTCCTGCGAAGTGGAAACCACAAGTTTCCTGTGAAATGGAAACCCCAATTTTCTCTACGAAGTGGAAACCCCAAATTTCCAAAAACCAACCCAATTGCACTACATCCAAATCCACACAATCTTCTACCTAATTCATTATGGTTTCTTCACCCAACTCCAAGGATAAAGGTCACACAACTCTGTTGCACTGTCTCATCGAATTGTTGTTTCCTTGTTGTTGTTGTTGTCGTTGCCTACTACAACTGATTGTTGTTTTCTTCTTAAAAAATTTGCATAAGTTTTGAACCCATGTGTGAATCCTTGTTGTGATCATACTACAACCATCTTATCCATGCTCTTGCACATTGAGGTCCCTCATGCCTTGGACTAATTGGGTAGCTAGTCCAATCGTCATGCCCAATTCATTGGGTAGCTAGTCTAATCGACCTGTATATGGAAGCCACATTCTGCATATGCTCATATATGGAAGTGGTCGGTTAATTTATATTCATCTATATGGATGTTGACCACTTTCGTATATGCACATATACCAAAGTGGTCGACTTTCGTATCTACGGATATATGGAAGTCGGTTGAATTTCATATATGTGCATATACAAAAGTCAACCACTATCATATATGTACATATACAGAAGTGGTCAGCTTCTATATATGTGCATATACAAAAGCCAAACACTTATGTATATGCGCATATATGGAAGGCAGCTTCCAACCCCTTCCATATATGCACATATAAAGAAGCCAACCACTTTCGTATATGTGCATATATGGAAGGTGGTTTCCGTATATGAGCTTGTACAGAAGTTGACCACTTCTGTATATGCGCATATATGGAAGCCACCTTTCATATATCTTCATATGAGGAAGAAAACCACTTCCATCTATGTGCATATATGGAATCTGATCACTTTTGTATATGTGCATATATGGAAGTCGACTTCCATATATGCACATATATAGAATTTGACTACTTTTTTATATGTACATATACAAAAGTGATCATCTTTTGTATATGTGCATAGACAGAAGCCGACCACTTCCGTATATGCACATATAGAGAAGCCACCTTTCATATATGAACATATTCCGAAGTTGGCCATGTAGAAACTGATCAACTTTCATATATGTGCATATACATAAGTCAACTGGCTTATGTATACATGCATATACAAAAGTGGTATCCTTCCATATATGTGCATATATGGAAGTGGCCAACTTTTGTATATGCACATATATGGAAGTGGTTGACTTTCATATATGTGCATATACGAAAGCGGGCCACTTCCGTATATACCATATACGGAAGCCAACCACTTCCGTATATGCACATATACGTAAGTGGCGGACTTTCGTATATGCACATATACAGAAATTGACCACTTTCGTATATGTGCATATACAAAACCCAACCACTTCCGCATATGCGCATATACATAATCCCACCACTTCCGCATATACGAAATCCCACCACTTATGTATATGCACATATATAAAATCCAACCACTTATGTATATGTTCATATACAAAATCCATCCACTTATGTATATGTACATATACAAAAGTCGGTCTTTTTCGTATATGCCCATATATAGAATTTGACCACTTATGTATATGCACCATATACGGAAGCCACCTTTCATATATGCACATTTACGGAAGTGGTCGAAATCCGTATATGCACATATATAGAATTTAGCCACTTCCATATATGCACATATACAAAAGTGGTGGATTATTTATTTGTGCATATATGGAAGTGGTCAGATTTTATATGTGCACATATACAGAAGTGGTCATATTCTGTATGTGTGCATATAGGAAATGTGGCTTCTGTATATGCTCATATACGGAAGTGGTCGGCTTCAGTATATGCACATATATGGAAGTGGTCGAATTCCGTATATGCACATATATGAAAGGTGTCTTTGGTATATGCACATATATCAAAAGTGGCTTCCATATATGCACATATAAGGAAGTGGTCGACTTTTGTATATGCCCATATATGGAAGTCGATCGATTTCCATATATGCACGTATACAAAATTCGATCACTTTTGTATATGTGCATATACAGAACTGTTCATATTTGTATATAATCTATCCATCTTAAATATATAACCTATCCATTCCATTAACATTTTGTGGAATATGGTCTCATAGCATACAAACGCATTCTAGTGGCATGACATCGATCCCCTTAGAATTTCTTCTCCCACTTGATAATGGAATATTTAAATCAACACCTTCCCTTGAAATTCCAAAATTTGTTGAAGAAGTATATATTCTCCTACCACCATCTTAGCCTATTCTCTTATAATCTTAATGCATATGTTTGGATCTTTCCTTTTCTTAGAACTCTTTCCTCCTATGAGAATTCCTTTTAGCCATTTAGAACCCTTCAACTCTTCTATGTCAATTGTCCTTCCAATAAATCCTCCTCTTAAGTTGGAGACTACCATAACCTTTATCTCAACCCATCAACTTATTTTGTGAAATAAAGGTTGGATTAACTCGCCTCAGACAAAGTTCCTCAATTATTCCCATTGAATATGTTATCTCATTTCCAAATCTAGATCAGTTTTCCTTTACTTTTAGTGTCATCTTTGTAGCTATTGCAATCCAACTGAATTACATCCACTTCCCTAAAGTTTCTCTTTTATTTGTCTTTCACCTCCTTAGGATGGAGAGAGAGAGGGAGGAGGGAGAGAAGGGGAGGAGGGAGAGAGAAAAAAAAGAGTAGAAGAGAGGTCTAGAGTGATATATAGAGAGAGAGAGATAGGGAGGGGTTATAAAGAGAGGAAGATAGAATGAAGGGAAAACAGAAAGAGACAGGGAGAGAGAGAGGGATTTATATCACTACTTCAAAAGAATGTAGAGTGAGAATAATAGAATTCCATATATACACATATATAAAAGTGGTTGACTTCCGTATATGCGCATATATGAAATATGGCTTTAGTATATGTGCTTATACGAAAGTGGTCAACTTNATTTATATCACTACTTCAAAAGAATGTAGAGTGAGAATAATAGAATTCCATATATACACATATATAAAAGTGGTTGACTTCCGTATATGCGCATATATGAAATATGGCTTTAGTATATGTGCTTATACGAAAGTGGTCAACTTCTATATATGCACATATATGGAAGTGACCAACTTTCATATATGCGCATATACGAAAGTTTGTGCATATACGGAAGCCACCTTGTGCAGATACGAAAGTGGTCGGCCTCTATATATAAGTATAGTGAAGTGGTCAACTTTCGTATAAGCACATATATAGAAGTCGATCGGCTTTCGTATATGTGCATATGAAAAATTTGACCACTTTTGTATATATAGATGCATGATACTTTTGTATATGAGCATATACAGAATGTGGATTCTATATATGCGCATTTACATAAGTGGTCAACTTCCATATATGTGCATATACATAAGTGGTTGGCTTACGTATATACGCATATATGGAAGTGGTAGGATTTTGTATATGCACATATACGGAAATGATTGGCTTCCGTATATGTGCATATATGAAAGGTGGCTTCTATATATGCACATTAACGAAAGTGGTTGGCCTCTGTATATACACATATACGGAAATGGTCGTCTTTCGTATATGTGCATATATGGAAGTCAACCACTTTTGTATATGTGCATATATGGAAGTGGCTAACTTTCGTATATGCACATATATGAAAGTGGTTGGCTTCCACACATATACGGAAGTGGTCGATTTTCATATATGTGCATATATGGAAGTCGACCACTTTCGTATATGCGCATATATGGAAGTGATCGACTTTTGTATATGTGCATATAAAAAAGTGGTAGGATTTCATATATGTGCACATACGAAAGTGGTTGAATTTGATATATGTGCATATATGGAAGTGGTCTGCTTCCATTTATGTAGATATATGAAAATTGGCTTCTATATATGCACATATATAGAAGTGTTTGACTTCTGTATATGCGCATATACAGAATTTGGTGCATATAATGAAGCCACCTTCCATACATGTGCTTATACAAAAGTGGTTGGCTTTCGTATATGTACATATACAAAAGTTGGCCACTTCTGTATATGTGCATATATGGAAGTGGTTGGATTTCGTTTATGTGCATATACAGAAGGGGTCAAATTTCATGTATCTGCATACATGGAAGCTGATCACTTCCATATATACGCATATATGGAAGAGGTCAACTTCCATATATACGCATATATGGAAGGGGTCGACTTTTGTATATGTGCATTTACAAAAGTGGTTGGATTTCATATATGTGCATATATGAAAGGTGGATTCTGTATATGCACATGTACAAAAGTGGCCAAATTTTTTATATGCACATATATGGAAGTGGTCAAATTCCGTATATAAAAATATACGGTATTCAACGCATATGAATAAGCCACCTTCTGTATATGCGCATATGCGAAAGCGGTCAACGTCTGTATATGTGCATATACGAAAGTCACCACTTCCACATATGTACATATATGATAATGATAGAATTTCGTATATGTGTATATACATAAGATGACCGACTTCCATATATGCACATATACGGATGTCAGCCACTTCTTTATATGCACATATATGGAAGTGGCCAACTTCCATATATGCACATATACTACAGTCAGTGCATATACGAAAACCACCTTTCATAAATGGGAATATGCGGAAGTGGTCATCTTCTCTATATGTGCATATACTGAAGCCGACCACTTTTGTATATGTAATATGTACATATATCATAGTGGCCATATATGAAAGTGGTCATCTTCCATATATGCGCATATATAGAAGTCGACACACATCCATATACGAAAGTGATCAACTTTCATATATGCTCATATACGAATGTCGACCACTTATGTATATGCACATATACAGAAGTAGCTAGCTTTCATATATGCATATATATTGTATTTGACATATATAGAAAATCCACCTTTCATAAATGCACATATACATAAGTGGATGGCTTATGTGTATGCACTTATACGAAAGCTAACCATTTATGTATATGTAAATATATGATAGTGATCGAATTTCGTATATGTAGATATACAAAAGTCTATCAACTTTCGTATATGTGCATATATGGATGTTGACCACTTTAGTATATGTGCATATAGAGAAGTCGTTGGCTTTAGTACATGCGCATATACGAAAGCCGAACACTTTCATATATGTGCATATACAAAATCCAACCACTTTTGTATATGTGCATATACAAAATCCAACCACTTTTGTATATGTGCATACCCTTGAGTAATAGAATAATGGAAGTGGTTGCATTCCGTATATGCACATATAAAAAAGTGGTGGGCTTTCATATATGCGCATATGTGAAAGGTGGTTTTTGTATATGCGCATATACGGAAGTGGTATACGAAAGTGAACGATATACATATATGCACATACAGAAGTCGTCCACTTCCATATATGTGCATATACAGAAGACACCTTCCACATATATGGAAGGGGCTCACTTCTGTATATACGCATATATGAAACTCAGCCAGTTCCATATATGCACATACATGAAAGTGGACGGCTTCTATAAATGCGCATACAAAAGTGGTCGACTTTTGTATATGTGAATATATGGAAGTCGATCGACTTCCATATATACACATACAAAATATTCGACCACTTCCATATATATAGAAGCTCGCTACTTCCCTATATGAGCATATAGGGAAGGTGGCTTCCATATATGTGCATTTATGGAAGTGGTCGACTTCCATATATGTGCATATACAAAAGTAGTTGGTTTGCTATATGCACTTATACGGAAGTGGCCAAAATCTATATATGCACATATACATAAGTGTTTGGCTTTCGTATATGCACATATATGAAAGGTGACTTTCTTATATGCGCATATATGGAAGTGATCAACTTTCGTATATGCGCATATACATAAGTCGATCACTTCCGTATATGTGCATATATGAAAACCGACCACTTCCATATTTTTTCATATATGAAAGTGGTCGGCTTCCTTATATGCGGATATATGGAAGTGGTCAACTTTCGTATATGAACATATACAAAAGTTGACTAAATTCAATATATGTGCTTTTACGAAAGTTGGCCACTTCTGTATGTGCATATATGGAAGTGGTTGGATTTTGTATATGTGCATATATGGAAGGTGGCTTAGATATATGCATATATATGGAAGTGATCAACTTTCGTCTATGAGTATATACAGAAGCCGTCCACTTATGTATATTCCCATTAACAGAAGTGGCCACTTCCATATATGCCCATATATGAAAGTTGGCTTCTGTATATGTGCATATATGGAAGTAGTCGTATTCCATATATGCGCATATACGAAAGTGGCTTCTGTATATGCACATATATGAAAGTGGATTCTGTATATGCACAGATATATGAAAGGTGGATTTTGTATATGCACATATACAAAATTCGATGCATATAAGAAAGTTGTATATGCACATATACAGAAGTGGTTGACTTCCCTATATCCACATATATGAAATTCGACCACTTCCATATATGTGCATATACAAAATTAATTGGCTTTCGTATATGCACATATATGGAATCGGTCGACTTTGATATATGTGTATATGCAAAAGCCAGCCACTTCCGTATATGTGCATATATGAAAGTGGTCGGCTTCCTTATATGCACATATACTAAAGTGGTCAGCTTTCACATATATGTATATACGGAAGTGGTCGAATTTCATATATGTACATATGAAAGATAGCTTCTGCATATGCACATATATGGAAGTGGTCAACTTTCATATGCACATATATGACAATCGGTGCATATACAGAAGCCACCTACTTTATATGCGCATATACAAAAGTGGTCGGCTTATGTATATGTGCATATACATAAACCGACCACTTCCATATATGTACAAGAGGAGTTATAAGTGACTCATAGGTGAAGGGAATGGATATCGAGAAGGATAGAAAGGAAGGAATAATTTTTAAAGAGATAATATTAAGATATCATTATGAGGATTTTAAAATATAAAACATGTTTCCTTGGTTAAATTACTTTAGTTGGTCAAAGTTCAAAGAAGAAATAATTTTGATGTAAGAACTATGATTGATAGGACCTATGACGAAGGAACTATGACTGGTAGGAACTTTGACGAATGGACTATGACTAAGGAACTATGATCGATAAGAACCATGACTAACAAGTACTATGATAGATAGGAACAATGATAGACTATGACTAATAGGAACTTTGATTAAGGAACCATGATCGATAATAAATTTGATAAAGGAACTATGACCAACAAGAACTATGATAGAAAAGATAGTTAAGGAAGGATGCCTAATAGGAACTTTGATGATGGAGCTATGAATAATAGGAATTATGATTGATAGGAACTATGATTGAGAATAACTATCACCGATAAGAATTATGATTGAGGAACTATTGTTGAAATTGCACTTTTCATTAAAAAAAAATAATTTCTCCTCAAACATCTCTATAATTATGAGTTTTTCCTCAACTATTTTATTGTTGAAATAGTGAATTTATAATCGCTAAAATTGTAAATTCAGGAATTATGACCAGTAGGAGATTTGACAAAGGAACTATGAGTGACAAGAAATATGACAAAAAATATAATCGATGAAGTATGACCAACAAGAACTTTGACAATGGAACTATGAATGATAGGAACTATGACCAACATGAACTTTGACTAATAAAAAATATGATTGACAAGAACTCTAATCGACGGGAACTCTGAACAATAACAACTTTTCCACAATGAGAATTATGACTGATGAAATATGATTGAAAATAATGATGATTAATAGGAACTGTGATTGATAGAAGCTATGATGGAGGAACTATGATCGACATGAACTCTAATTGAGTAACTTGACCAACAAGAACTTTAATTGAAAATAACTCTAATTGATGGGAACATTGACTAGGAGGAACCCTAATCGATGGTAACTATGACCTAGGAACTATGATTGAAATGAATTATGATCAATGTCGAGCTGCAGATATACCATATGATTCAACATTTAATTGTCAACCCGGGAAGGTAGACTTAGAGGAACCAGCACAGGAAATGCAGGGCTGAAGAGGGGGTTT
>SNQJ01S0036343.1:0-18109 GCA_010110895.2 Picea sitchensis
TGTAGCCTATAGGCTAGCACTTCCTCCCACAGTAAAAGCACATAATGTTTTCCATGTTTCATTATTGAAGAGATATGTACATGATTCTAATCATATAATTGACTGGTCTGTGATCCAGGTGGAACCGGAGGGAGAATTCCTGCCAGAACCTCAATGCATACTAGACAGAAAAAAAAAACCCCACTTAAGAACCGAACCATTGCACAGGTCAAGGTGCAGTGGAAACATTTTGGCCCAGATGAGGCTACGTGGGAAATGGAAGATGCCATGAAACCGGCATATCCAATTTTGTTTACTTCTGAACATACACGTCATATTGATAGATAGAACATCAAGGACAATGTTTCTTTAAGGGGGAGGGAATTGTAACGCCCTGTTTCCCCCAGTCTGTAAAAATAACTATATTGGCCAAGAACTATGGCAAACTCAAAGATGTGAATGTTTGATTTGACAGACCTTTGTATAAAAGGTCGATGAATGTAAATTATGTTTATGGATATGTGTTGCATGACTGCTGGGAGAGGGATGTGCTAAAAGAGATCACGATGGCTAATGAGAGGTGGTGGAAGGGACCTAGAATGGTTGCGTTAACTTCCACTGAGCCAGTATCGTACTAGTTTATACTTGCTCACAAACCAAAGCAGCTCTTTGATCCTGGAATGGATTTCCCATCAGATTGGTAGGTGGGGAGGCTCCTCAATAGTTAATGAGGGGATGGGGGTGAACCTCCCATCCATAACAGCCCTCAGACCTGAACACAAACGGCGAAATTCGCGCCACACTCAACCTTGTAGACAGAAATTGGCAAGAAAGAAAATGTGGTAAGGGAAAGAGCACTGCGCGTGACAGGGATCGTGAAAGAGACTGGAGAAACCCTGGAAACGTAGGGAGTTCTGAATACCAGGAGAAGGAGAGTAACCTTCATCCTAGATTATTTTCCTGCATCAGGAGAAGGAGAGTAACCTTCGTCCTTGATTTCCATTGAGCTGGAAGTAGGAGACTAAACCTCAAAGCATCATGGTCTAGCTCGGGGGTGGCTAGTGGTAAATTCGTTTGGATTCACTGAGCCTACGGTTGGGTGGAAACGAGCACCCTTCTTAAGAGTTGCATCACGCCTGGTAGATTTGATAAGTGTTTTATACCTTGTATTTCGAACTGAATATCATGAATACATGCTTATGTTTATATGCCCATAATAATTTCTGTGTAGAATGATTATCTAGTGTGTTAGACTGAAAATAATGGATGCCTATGTATGCTTACATGATATAGTCAGTTTCTGTACAAAGGATTAAGGTTTGGGCATGAATTCACTCCACTGAGAATCGTCTTGTTTTCTTATCTCTCGTAATGTTCCGGGAAGGCTCCTCAAGAGTACTCTTCCCCGGGGATTACCCCATAAACCTTGGAACCGTGCCGAACCTTTACCTAGAGACTCGACTAAGATTCGGGACGATTGCCCAAGAACCGTCTGAAGGTTCATGCGATTTGGGTCTGGAAACCTTATGCAAGGAAGGATAGCTCTCTAAGGTCTCGGAAGTCGTGGGAGTTCGAAGCCCCGAGAAGTTGAATTTCATGATTCAAGCTTAGAAGGGATAGCGAGACCAATTATAGAAGGAGAGAATACCTTATCATTTGGTAGACGAACGGTCGGAATCCTTTCAGGAATACCCCAGATCTGTCAAGACCGATGGATCTAGAGAAGGAGCGTAGGCGTTAACACCTTGACCCTTTCATCCTTCGCATGTAGCGATGGGATCCCGGACCGTAGATCCAACAATGTGACGGAGCCCTATTGACCGTCAATCTTAGCCTTTGTATAGGCAGGAGAGTAGTATTTCGTTGACTCTCGACTTGGAGTGGTCAAGGGTAGGGCTACATGAACTCACGATTCGCGAGATTGCGACATGATTGTGACCATTGGATCCAAGGCACGGGAGAACCGTTGGATCAGAACTTTCTTGTTTATCGCCTATCGGGGGTTCGGAACTTGAGGGAGTTTCTTTTCAATTGTAGAAGTCGCAAAGTGCCGAGCGTCGAGAGCTCGTGCAAACATGTGACCCATCTGTAAGTGGGGACCGCGTGGTTGACAGGTGGTGTAACAACAAGTACCTAGAGAAAGGTGGGAACGGGTGACAGGGGATGGACACATGTCGCCTGGGAAGGAGTCAACCCATTGTTGACTTATCGTATCTCGGGAACTCGCGAAGGAGGAGCATGAGAGCTCAACACTCCAACTTGCGAAGTCGCGAGATGTGAGTAGCGCTAGTATTTAGCCTAGGAAGCGGATAACCGGTGGTGGACACGTGTCACACTGGGAAAGAGTCAACCCACTGTTGAATTATCGTGGCTCGAGGTTTCACAGGATGAAGAAGTTGCACCTTGATCGCTAAGGCCGCGGAACACCGAGAGCCAAGGTCTCGTGTAACAGGCGACGGCGACACAGCTCGTGAGCAGAGTATAGCGGGGGTTGACAAGTGGCGTGTGCGCGTCGCTTTGGCAGAGTCCACGCAACATTGACCTCTCGCATCTCGGGGATTCGCGAAGGAGGAGCACGAGAGCTCAACACCTCAACTGGAGAGGTTGGGAGTGGTGCTAGTGTTTGGCCTAGCCTATGGTTACATGTAGCAGGCATTAGTCAGGAGGGAGCCATACCCGTATAGCATCTCGGGTATCAGTGTTTGGAAAAAGGGGAGTCAAGAGTCTTGATTCCCGACTCGCGAGTTGCGAAAGGCGCTTGCGCTAAGGCCAGCTTGTGGTCGTTTGGAGGAGGATAAGGAAAGACAGGTTCTGCGCTAGGCCCCATAGAAGTCTCGAGGATTCTGTTCCTCGGAGAAAAAGATGAAAAATCTAAGTTGTTGTAGTGGGTGTGTGACAATTTCACTATGAAGTATCCCCAAAAAAAAGTCATTTGCGACAACTTGACTCCATTGTCCACCTCATGGCACAGTTAGCCAATCTGCGCCAAGAACTGTATGTCCAAAATATCTTTGCCCCACTACTTCATCACTCGGCCATGTTGTTGTGTATACCTCTGTATGGCTTGGAATGGTTATACTTCACCCTCAACCATGTTTCCCCAAAGCAAGAGAAACGCATATACTCAAGTAATCTCTTCATGTTGCAATCTTTATGTTCACACAATCCTCCAAACGAAGGCAAGTTCTCAACTTGCCTCCTTTCGTCAAGTCACCTCTCTCCAACTCAACATCTGCGATGAATGTGTCCAATGTTCTCACACTCCTCAAACGTCCCAATGAACTATCCAAAGTGCTCCAAGTAGAATGAGTCACCTCAAAGAACCTCCATGCCTTAGGCATGTTCGAACCAATACTTCTGAGTCCAACCAACGACCCCATCCCGGATCGCTGAGTCATCGCACAATCATTTGCAAGTCACCAAGGTGTGCTTTGCCTCATCCAATGTCCCATACCAAAGGCGAGCAAACACCACCCAAGTCACTTGGAATGCGTTCTGCCCATTCAGGTTGACTATCAACAATTCTTGGTCGACTTCTTTGTTGCCTCCATCAGTCTACTGGAATGCAACTACATTGCACCTCCTGCAAGCATCCAAACTATGGCACAGTAATCGCAACTTTCAAGTCATCACATGACCCAACAAATCTAGCTAAGGAACCAAACACCAAGGCCCCTCACCCATCCTCTCAAAATTGGCATGTACAGACTTCATTGCCCACTTCATCGTAACGACCTATCCAACGCACCTCATCAAAGAGTTAAGAAACTTCCTCAAGCCACCTCCACGGTTGCATCAAAATATTCCTAAGTCCACCACAGGAGTCATCCAGGTAGGTCGTCCCAAGCTCTCCACACATTCTCCTGACCAAGGTGTCCCAAACTGCTACAAGACTTCTTCGAATCTGCACCACTTGAGTCACCCTCAAGTCTATCAATTCTCACTGCGGAAACAAATTGCACTTGAACCACCAAGTCATCTGATTTCCCTCCAAAGAAATCACTACAACACTTAGGAAATGCAAGAACTTGAAACCAACCATACCTTTTTAACGGCATCCTTTGTTGCAACCATGTTCTAAGTCTGTTGTCTTGGACCTCTGCTTTCCCAAGCAACCAACTCTCATGAACTCGCCTCAACCATTGTTCGCAACTCCACAAATATGCAAGACCTTCGCTACAATACAAGGTTGAGTCCATTCGTCCACTTCAGAAATCCGTCCACTTCATAAATTCATCCATTTCATAAATCTATCTAAGTACAAAACTTTGCATGCAACCGGTCGAACTCGTCGCCAATGTATCTCCATCTCTGCACCTTGACTGCTTCTGCTTCAAAGCACCATGCATCCACCGCTTGATTGTCAAGTCATATTGTTGTTAACCAACTCTTGTAACTTTGTGAAGAGTCACCTCGTCAGAAGGTTGTGATCAACCCACTCGTCCAACAACCCAACTCAACTCAACTGATTTTCTCGGTGATGCACGACACGAATACGTCATGATGGAAATGTGTCCAACCAACTACATGTTGTGAAGCTACTCTAGGTCGCCCTAGGTCATCTAACACACCCAAGTGCTTCACCTTACAACAACCTAGAATTTCTCCCCTTCGCAATCAGTTATGTGATCACCCTCTGTGTTTCGCTTCTGTGATCACTTTTGCGGTTAGATCTACGACAAGTCGTGCAATGAATCCTGCATTCATCTACCTTACCCAAGTCCTCGGTTCACCCAATGAAATTTGTGATTGGTCTCTCCAAGGTGTGCACAATAGGTCTGGCACTGACTTCCATCACACATCAAACCAACCAAGTTTGCCTCTGTGACAAGTTTTTCGGTCACCCCCTATCTAAGTGCTTTGTTTTACCACAAACTCTGCTCTCGGTTTGCGCCCAAACCAACCATCCACTGCATCGTCAACCGAACCTATGTTGTAAGTCTAATGCAAAGTTTACAATGAACAAGTTCACTGCATCGAACTGTTCACCAAGTCTACGAACGTTCCCACTGAATTTCATTCGCAACAAATTTCCTTCATGTTGCGCCCTATCCATTGTCACCACTATAGTAGTAGAGCGTGCTTCAAGCTTAGATACCATCTGTCGCGTCCCCACAGTGTGTCTTATGATTGTACACCTCTTGAGGGCGTGCGACACCACGATGTTTCTCACTTGGTTGCTTGGAAACACCAAGGTTACTTCGTCCAGACTATGCCTCTTCACCTAGAGCATATCCATACTCCATTCTAGGCTACTAGCGAGTCACACTCCTACTCTAGTGCAACTCTTGTATACTTAGAGATTTGTTAATTGATTTAACACTTAGTCATATATAAGCATACATCCATGAGAAACAAAGAGAACCATGGAACAAATGAAAGACAAACATGGATATAGTGTTGGCGGCACGAACCATGTCTAATACCCGACTAAGTTTTTGTTATTGTGAAACAATTACAATATGAGCACTATCGACTCAATTTACAATATGGCAGAGTCAAATGACTCACCTCACCTCACCAAGACACTCATACACAGATCGTCACCGAGACTCTTCATCGCAATTGTCTCTGTAGCCACCTGT
Source organism: Picea sitchensis (assembly GCA_010110895.2). Taxonomy (NCBI): domain Eukaryota; kingdom Viridiplantae; phylum Streptophyta; class Pinopsida; order Pinales; family Pinaceae; genus Picea; species Picea sitchensis. Next base: position 5,565 of record SNQJ01S0036343.1, read on the forward strand.
GGTGCACCTCATATGTACCCCCAACCGCAGACTTGTTGTCTCTTCGTTTTCACAGACTCTATCTCTTTGTTTCCGCAAACTTCACAGATTCTGGTTCTAGCTCACACGTGCCTCCAACAAACCTATGTTTCCAAACTTCACCAAAATCAACCCAAGAGAAGTTCACCCAACTATGCCCAACGAATCCACCTCAAGGCAGCACAAGTCCTCCCAAGTGGAGCGATTTGTCTCCTTGAGGGGCTCCTCCTCTTCGTCTGCCTCAGAATCGTAGAGCTCCCTTGCTCTCCTTGTCTTGCCAAAACTGTCTTCCTTGGTTGTGCACCATTGTTCTCTTATAGGCTCTCCAAAGGTCACCATCACAAATTGTCGCGTCCTTTGGGGGTGTCGCACCCCTTCATGAACCCATGTCCAAATGAATCGTTGCACCCCTTCGCGGACCTGGTCGCCCAAATGAACCCATGCACTCGTCAATCGTCATGCCCCTTGGGATCGGCGCACCCAACCTTGGTGCACCCCTCATGTCAGTGCGCCCCTCATCTCTTGGTCGCTACACACTTCGTCAAGCCCCTAGGCACATTCACATGCCCAAGGCGTCCACTTCCCAACTTGGGTTCCGGAGCAACCCAAAGTTTTGTCTCCTTGAGGACTTGGGTGAAGGTCTCCATGCCCATCTAGTCGAGGACCTTAGAATAGAGAATTTGATCTACATAATTTTTCAAAGTGTCTAGACCATTCGATCACCTGCATGATATATCCAAGTCAACTTCTTGAGTTATGAGTCAATGTAATTCCATATGCTTCCTCAACTATGTTTTCTAGAAATTACAATTCAATGGCTTAATACCCTTGGCATCTCAATATGTTGACTACATAGCTCTTATTTCTTATAATTACAAATGAAGCCTCATCTAGCTCAACTTGTATTGTCTCTTAGTGGCATTCTTTAGATAAGTTTGAAATCATGGTTACACAACTATGGACCACTTACATTTGCAATTATTAGCTTTGTTTTCTTACGATTTGTGTAGTCCCTTGAAAGTACCACCACATTTCTACATTGTATCCATGGACACATTAAAATTAGCATGTGTTTGGTAAGTGATTTCCTTTTAACCTTCATCAATAAACCCTTGATGATTCCTTAACAAGTATAAAGTTATGGTTTTTGAGCAAAAAAACACTTGCTTCCCTGGATAATGGTGCTTTATTTTACAAATATTATAATACTTAGTTACCTTTTGCAAACTAGAAGTGCTCACGGGTTTTATTTAACATTCAATTATACAAAATACCAACAATACCAACTTACATTCTTTAACATGCTTATGTGTAAGCTTTCTTATCATTTATTCCTTATCTTTTCACAAGGCTACCATAAAGGATGATGAGTCATCTTTAACAATGATTTGGGGATTTGGCTTAGACTTATATATTATTCAAATTCTTTATCTTGATGTTTGATTTTCAATTTCAAATGTAGATGATACCATTCAAATTCTTTATCTTGATGTTTGATTTTCAATTTCAAAGGTAAATGATAGCAATTTTCTTTATAAAGTGGAAACAAATAATATGAAAAATATTAAAATTTTCAAAATTTTCATCAAAAAATTTTGTTTGAAAATCATTAAACTTGTTTTTTAAAGTAATTTCCAATTTTATTGTCATCTCCATAATTTGAATTTATGTTATAAATATTATTACATGTTTTTCATTACTTATATGAACAATTTTAAATACATTAATATTTCAATAATTGACCATTATGTTATTTTTTTAGAGTTATCAATATATTTTTTCATGCATTATATTAAAAAATAGGCATCGTCAAAAAAAGCCAAAGTTCTTTGTTGATGACATGATTTTTTTTTATTATGTCTATTACTTTTAAAACTACAAAATTTGGCCAAAATGCAATTTCTCGTAAATGCAAATTGCAACTTTTCTTATAAACTTTATCACATACCTGCAAACAGGTGAGAGGAGTTTAATTTTGATGCAATGTAAAACTAAAAATTTAATTTATTTCTAAATATTTTTCCAAGAAAATTATGTGATTATAAAAATGAATCCTTGCGTCAATTGATTATGCGTTGTAGAAGAAATTCAGACTCGTAATGAACTTTTTTTTGTTCATCTAGAAGAAGCATTTTCTGTTATGAAAACATTTGGGGTATATTCAAGATTGGAATGAAATTTGACGGGAAAAATATTTATCATTCACTATTTTGTCTATCAAATACAGCTTTTTTTGTGTCCATCTGTTTAAACCACTAATTTTATTGCCAAAATGTATTTTTGATGGTCAACATAATTTCCAAAATGTCATTAGTTCAGTTTTATAAATTATTATGTATGATTGTTAGGGTCTGATTGGACACTCGAGACTGGATTAATTATACATCAATGTCGTAGTCTAAATGTTCTACGAAATGAGTCTTTTTCGGCGATATTTTCTGGGGATATTTGCCCGAAATCCAGTGAGAAATTGTTAGATCCACAGATTTGAATGATTATTTCTGTATAATCCAAGTGCCCCATGCATTTTTAAACATGCTGAATCCATTTCTGCATTCAGAAATGGATTTTAAACAACAAAAAATAGTGATTTCGTGAAAATTTATATTGTTGGATTCCAACGAAAAAAAACATATCATAGAACAGTTAAACAACGCCTACATGAATTACTGAATGGTACCAAGTCTTTACCAGTATTTAAGTCGAGCAGCATAGGGATTTGGAAATCGGACCTCACGGAAAGGAACATTTAGTGAACTCTTCAAGTGATTTTTCACCATAGTCAATGCCCATTTTCATGTTGTCAGTTGGTCAAGTAGGTAGACTGTAGATATATCCTTAAATTAAATTATGAGTGGAAAACTGATAGCTGCTTTGCAATGAGATTTGAGGGTGGCTAATTGATATGTTTACTCTCCCAAATTCTCAATTTTCATCAACCATCATATAAGATTTTAGTCACATTTACTATTATAGTGTCCATGTATGTCCTGTTTAGGAAGTAAAACATCTCCGCCTACAACTTTCAACCTCCAAGGCCACCTTAAACATATTCCATTCTTCCATAGTTGAGCTCAAAGCACTCTGCATTTTAGAAGATTAACCAAAGCAATGCAAAGTGGAACTAAATGCTGGCCTCTGCACTAGTATTTGGTATTTGGATTGCAATGGAGACGTGATTTTTGGTGCAGCGATCTAATGGTTCAGTTGGAACTTGATCAATGATAACTTCTCTAAAAATTTGAAACATATTCAGATCGACATAAAAAGGCCAAACCATTGATCATTTAAGTTTTCCCTTATTTTTAGTGGCTCTTTTAAGAGAGGAGAATAAAGGTAAAGGTTACGCTGAATAAATATAAACCATGGCAAAGGTTACGCTGAATAAATTATAAACAATGTAAAGACATTTGGAATCCGTGTGTAAATCTATTTGTAAACCTGTGCAGCGTTGGGGTTTTCTTCAATAGCAATTAACTACCTTAATCCAAAATCTAAAAGGATCTAAAATGGGAATGAAAACTATCTAAGGTTGAGGTTGTACATAAAGTTCGATTATTTCCCGTTCTTCTTCAATATCCTGATTTGAAGTTGTTTTAAGCACAGACACTGCACATTTAGATTTTATGTTTTTATGTGTTGAATTTTATATGGAATTTGAAATGTTTTAGGAAGTTATTTTTAAAATGCTTCCAACGCTAAAGGAGCATGTTGGTTTAAGTTAAATTTCTCCATTTCATTTTTTTTAACTTAWTACTTAGAACAGTGAGATTTGGAAATTGCATGCTCCATTTCTAGTTCTTCAATACAAGAGTAAGATTTAGAAATTACATGCTCCGTTTCTAATTCTTCAATAGAACAGTGAGATTTGGGAATTACATTCTCCATTTCTAATTCTTCAATTATTGAAAGATATTTTTTGAAATCAAAACTTCATTGTTGAATGGTACATTTTTGGACAAAACACTCTTCAGCAGGGGTACATTAACCCAAAATGTCAAAACAAATGTTAGATGGGTACCTGAACCAAGTGCTTTTTAGAGATTTTTTAAAAATTTTGAATCTGGCAAGTCACTCAGAAGAAACCAATGCAAATTTTCCGGGCAAAGCTTCACAAGGGATGCAACTTTTTGGCAAGGTAAGCACACTAGGAAAGAAATACAACATAAAAGAAGTTAGGGCATGCAATATTAGAGGTTTTTTAAAGGATTTTCAGCAACTCTTTTCACCGACTTTTTTTAAATGCCACAAATAGTCAGCGCATTTTGTTATTTTTCAAAAATCTCAAACCACTAAAAAAAACAAATTTTGATATTCATGAAAGATTGCAAAATGATGAATATTTTATGTATTTTTCAATATGCTGAGTTTTGCACCAAGTTTGTTCAAGTCACCAATTTGAATCTCCATTTTTGTTTATAGTTGAATCGTTGACAAGTCCAAGTCGTGTGAATTTGCTATATAAACCCATTTAAAAATTATTAAGTAATTAAAGAGAATTTTAGATAAACAGTGTTTTAAAACAATGCATTAAATATCATTGCACCTATATAACTACAATATAACAAAAAATGATCTTAACACAAATCAAACAAGGGTAGAAAGAATAAAATTGATATGGTTGTTACAATAACATTGGTATATGAGCAATGGACACTATATACCCATGCCATATCCAAACACTAGTTCACACATCAAATAATATGATTACCATATATGTTGGAAACTTTAAAAGCGAGAATAACTTATTGATGAAGATCTTTATCCAAAGGTTGGTCTAATTCCTGTTCAATTTCTTCCATAACAATGACTTCTTCATATAGATTATAACTAGCAAATCCCTTTCCAATCAAAGTTCTATACGTGGATAGGATAGGACACCCTCTGAAGGAAAATGCAACCTTATTTGGATCATAATTCATGTACTTGCACCTATTGGTCAGGGCTCCTCGGAGGAGAATGCAGTCGATCTAGTGCATGAGTCCATTGATTAGTAAAGATTACTCGTAGTCGATCATTTTCAATAGTGGCAGTTTCTTCTTTTCTCTTATTAACATACTATCATGATAAAATGAAGATACGGTAATTTTGTCATTAATGGAATGATTTGTTTAAGTAGAATATATATATATATATATATATATATATATAAGAAGCCAGCATAGTTATACATGAATCCATTGATTGGTAAAGAATACTGGTATTGAATCATTTTCCAAGTAACATATTAACATGATGCCTATAAGATAAATATGAAGATGAAGTAATTTTGTCACTAATGGACTGATATTTCTTTAAGTAGAAATATATATAATACAAGCCGGCATAGCTATACCAAAGGTCAATAAAACAACATCCCGTCATCCTCGTGAGGTCCAAGAGGTGGTTGATACATGGTTTTGGCTTTTGGTAAGAATTCACTACTTCAACACTCATTCCCTTTCCCACATGTAAAAAGTTCTGCTAAAAGATCAACCTTTTATGATTGTCAAAACAAAATGAGTACAATAATATGCCTCCCAACCACCCAAAAACAAGTAGTCAATGTGTTACTGACTTTTGAAGTGACTGACTTAAGAAATAGTGTCGCAAAACCTCTTGAACTAGAACAATAGTCTGACTAATTCCAATCATCACAGGAAAAGCTGCACAAAGTCTACAATAACCTCGAATTCATCAACCAAATTAGACAGACCATATTAATAGAACTTGGGCTTGGACTCTGTGGTTCTACAAGCCAACCCTGTCACTTTACCCATGGCGTTCATGTCTGCTGCATAATCTTTGGCATACATAACCTTGAGATTGACGACCAAAACTGCATGGAATATTAATCAATTATCAAGATATGACCAATAAATAGGTAAATTAACTTTTTCTAACCTATATGATCCATCGTCAGTCTAATATCCAACATAGATATTAACATAAGCATCGCTGAACCTTTAGATCCATTTATGCTTGATAAATACATAGTATGACAAAAAATAGTATACATGGAAACTTCTATAAATAAAATCAAAATATACAAGGGAGTTTTCCATTTCTCTAAACCAAGAATGGAGTTAAAAACAATGATGTTAAATTTAAAATGACTCTGTATTATAAATTTTTAATAGTTATGTAGGAACTCATTGATATCACATTATATCTAAATGGAATATCACCAGCATAGATCCATCTTAACCCTGGATCTAACAAGTACAGAGAGAGATCAAAAGAAATAGAGACGTAATTCTCTTGGTACTTAAAAGATCCAGGGTTAAGATGGACCTATGCTGATTTATTTTATTATTAATTCTTATAATTATTATAGGCCCTTTTCTGGTTTTTGTTTTTTATATTATGGTCTGCTATTTTTTAATTTTTAATTTTTACAGACTTCAAATATTTTTCAATTTAGTTTATTAACATTACATACTTGACGCATCTACCTGGGCTGTAAATGCACCTTGCTACTCTCGGTGCAATTAATGACAAAATAATATGGTATTGGGGAAATAATGTTCTGCAATTGTTCATAATCGCCATAAAATACTACATATGAAACCTGGTTTATTGAATATAAGGAATAAAGGTGCATAGAAATATCCAGTAGGATGGGCTTATTTGTCAAAGCCTCAAAAGGAAATCAGTGTACGATATCACCAATCCTTTATTGGTCTCTATAGTATGTATATAAATTATACTTCTTGTAAATTGGGTTGCTTGAGTGGTTGTGGGATGGAGTGTTATCCTCCCCACCTAGGGTCTATTACCATAAGTGACATGTTGAGCTCATGATGAGCATATTGTTGTAACAGCTTTGAGAATTATTGTTGACATGACCTTGTGCCATAAAGAATCTAGGGTTTACCATGAGTACCATTCTTGGAATGAGGGGAAGTGCCCGGGGGTATTCCCTAGGATATGTTACCTAGAAGGAAGACAAAAAAATTATAATTGTCAAGTAGAAATTGAGAAAAATAACAAATAAGGATATCAAATTGGAAAAATACTCTCCGATAATTTTGAAAGAAACAAAACAAGGTCTAAAAGTATCTATAGCACTAAATATGAGTTTTAGCTAAGTGGCTTCTTTTCAAAGTCACCAGACTCTACTCCACACAAGACCCATTTTCATCGAAGTGTCAAACTTGACTTTAAACATTGAGAGTTAACTCGATGATGACTTAATGCCATGAGAAATACAAAAAATATAGATTTTCAAGAAAATTATTTTTTTAAATTACAGTTATAGATAAGAGATTACATTTAGTATAATGTAAAATATATTGAATATGATGGGAAAATAACATATCCAAACATTGTTGAAAAACTTAATTCCCAGCACCTAGATACTTTACTAACTTGTGTTTTTCTTTGCTGATAAATAAATTACAGCACACAGAATCAAATATATAGGCTGGAAATAAAACAACGGAAGCAAAAACTGGAAAACCAAACTTTACACAACACACAAAAAATTTCCCCTTCAAATCAACTTTCATTAAATAATGACTCCAAGCTTACAAGGGCTGCCCCTTACTAGGACAATGGCACACTAAGGTAAAATACAAGTTACAACAAACCTGGCAACTCAAGCCCTAAGGAAACCCTCTACTGATCTGTAATTGGATGGCCCTATACAAATTGTACGTGCCCAGTCCAGCCTGTGCAGTGCATACATACATGCCCAGTCAATCCCGCCTACGCGTACACACATGCCTATGCTATCTTGCTTTCACGTACGTATGCGCCCTTGCAATCTTTCTTGTGTGTACCTACACGACCTATACAACGCATATATGCGTGCCCAGTATGACATGTACAGAGTGTACACACGCGCCCAGTACTTCTTGTATGGCGTTGCTCAGCAGATCTATATGTCCTGTACCTATGACTTTACCTGATGTTGTTGTTAGACTACCCAGAAATTTGTCCTTCGATTTCTGGTTGTTGGGTTTTCTCCTCTTGTTGTACTACTTGCACTTCCTCCTTTGGACTCGATCTCTAGATGAAAGTCCTTCATCAATCTGAGATCCCCTTGAATCACAGTCCTTCGTGACTCAAGCACTTGAGAAAAAGTCCTTATTTGCTCCTATGTACTCTTGTTGTGTCTTTCTCCTTCACCTAGCCTTGCTTTTATAATCTTGAGTTATGACCGAATCAAACAACACCCTATTTTCCAAAGTGATTCACGGTTGAAATTAGATCTCACCTCGTTTGAGATCAATGGCTAAGATTTATTTAATTCACTAATGCTAATAACTATAGCATTGGATTAAATTAAACTCAATTAATTAATAAAAGCACTTTACTTTAATAATTCCTTTAATTAAAGTAAATTACTAAGGTTGAAGGCTTTGGACGACTTCCACACATCTAGACACTTAGACCTGTGTGAAAGTCCTGTCTAATGCTACAAACATCAACACTCCCTCTTAGCGAGGAAGGTACTTCTGGAAGAGCCACCTGAAACTAGTTGTCCCTCCGATCTTGGCCCAATGTCCCACATATCATCCTACACCATGGCATCCCACCAAACCTTCTGGAAGAGCCACCTGAAACTAGTTGTCCCTCCGATCTTGGCACAATGTCCCACATATCATCCTACACCATGGCATCCCACCAAACCTTCTGGTCTGTTGCTTCTTAAACACTAGAAGACTCGGAATCAATGATGCTACTCTTTAGCACCACGAAATTTTGAAACTTCTTCGAAGGTCTGCTCTCTCTGAATATGCTCCTAAGGGCCTCAACATGCTCCTAAGCATCCCTCAATGTCTGCATGAAACACATGGGTCCCCTGACAAAGTTGGAAGGGGCTAACTTCTCCTCCCCACCTAAAGGTCGACTCCCTGAACTGGAATCCTCTAAACGTTGTTCTCCCTTTGGAGCCTCCTGTTCCTCGGCCTTTGCCACTGACATTGGTTCACACACATCTGTAAGATCCAAGATCCCCTTAGACCTATTCTCGTTGCTTGGAAAAGCATCCTTGGCATTCTTGGCAAGTGCACACCCTCTACACATACCTTGTTACTCAACACTGAAAACTGGAAGACCAGTGACAATCTCCCTCAGAATAGGCAATGCCCTGTAGTGCAGGTGTCCCATCCTCCTGTGCCATAGCTCACACAAATTGTCATTGTCATGTACCAAGGCCACTTGAACAAGCTTTCCCTTCAACCTATGTAAATTTCCCTCTCTAACCCCAATGCTCACTGATATGTCAGGGCTAGCTCCCTCTGAACATATGAGTACTTGCCCTTTCTTGAACATGATGGAAAAACCCATGTCCTCCATAATTGAAACTGAGAGAAAAATCTTCTTTAATCCTGGTACATATAGCACATCTTGGGCTTCCAACGAACCACCTGACTCAAGCTGGAACAAAATAGTTCCCTGACCTGTCACTGCATACTTGGTATTGTCACCAAGCTCCACATGGATCCTTGATTCCTTCTCCGTCGGACTATTGAATAGCTCTCATGCTTCTGTCATATTTTCTACCCACTGAGAAAAGAAAAATACGGCCAACACCTGCAACCCAACAACTTTGCCCCTGATGTATGACCTGTTATCCCCCATTCCTAGGGATAACTGAGGAGATGTTGTCTCGAGGCCCTCAGGTTCCAAACATGGAGTATCGAGAGGCGGATGAGCAAGCAGGGGCCCCTATCATACCACACATCACCATTCGATCGATGGCAGCAGCATACACCACACTCAGCTTAGCCAACAGAGGAAATCAGGTCTTGCTTCATGAGGTAACAAGTCTAGTATCGTGGTGAGTGTCATTGTAATATTTGAAGCATTTGAACATGTTGCAAAGGATCCTTTCTTGGTTTTGCAAACATTTGCTTGGAAATTATGCCTTTTTCCTTATTTCACCTTGGTGACTCTCATGGTTTCCTAGTAAGTGGCCACCCTTAGGGAAAGGGTTGCTACCGGGGGTCTCCTTGAAGGGTCATCATACCATTCCCGCTCATACTTGCCACCTTCCATCACTTCTTCCCCTCTGTCTCCCCACCTTTTAGGTTTTCGGGCTTATTGACCCAAGAAGGGCATGTACCCCATTTCATGGGAAGAAGGGGCCATTAGGCTCGAAGGTGTCCTAGCAAAAACATCATGCAATAAAGGCTCACCCTGGGATCCCAAGAGCAATGAAATGCTTCTCAAAAAAGTAAGGGACCCATAAAATAAATAATTAATCAATCAATAACACTTTCCAGGGTAGAGCATTTGTGGGCTATGCACTTCCTTTTTAGTGCCCCTTATTGTCTTCAACTTGGAAAGGCATGCAAACCAAGGAAGAGCGTATGTGGGCTATGCATTTCCTTTTTAGTGCCCCTTATTGTCTTCAACTTGGTGACACATGCAAAATAAATCGCTAATAAAAGGGTTTGGAAAAATGTGTCTTAAAAACAAAAAGAGGAAAAGGATGTGGCTAGCCCTCAACAAAAACGCCCAAAAATGATACAATACGAGCCCTTACATGTCATGAAATCCCATACCTAGAAGTCTAACCCCGTCCACCTCACATTCACTACATGATTTAGAAAGGTTTCTCCTTGGGAACATCCTCTACTTGAGGAATTGGTTCACCCAATTGGGCATTATGACACCCCTCCCATATCTAAATTTAGCAAGTCGCATAAGGTCTTTGAGCATTTGTTTATTTTGAAAAGGGTGGATTTGATGCACATGTGTGGGTAGTTCTTTTATTAGATTTGGCTTACTTGGCATGATATTGTGACTTGCGGACCCTTGGAGGGCGTACTTGTTTGTCTTTGCAGGACCTTGACAGGTGAAAGTTTGGTCATGAAAGCACAAGGTCACTTGGACCTTCATTTGGGGCATGAAGTCCATTGGTTGGGTGATGCGCCCCCTTCTCTTGGCACACATGGAGACAAGCTAGATGATGAATGTCGCCTTTGGAGGCATGAGAGGGCACCTTGGAGAAGGAAATTTTGGGCTCAACTTTTGGCCTTAGAGGCTCAAAACATCATTTCCTAGAATATGACGTCATACTTGGAGGGCTACGGTTTGGTGATGTTGGACGATTTGATGATGACTTGGCACATCTAGATGAAGGAAGACCCTTGCACATGGAGATTTGGCCTTTGGAAGCCCAACGTCTCCCTAAAGAACCTCAACATCTTGCTCATTATGCCAAAATGTCACCCCTAAGGGGTATGACGTCATCATTTAAGGTTTTACTTTATGTAATATATGAATTTTAAGATGTAAATGGAAAAAAAGAGGTCGGCCTCCCTAATTTCATGTTGACTTTTTGAATTGTGGACAAAGGATTTTAGGTGACCTCATATAAAAACCAGTCACCCCATTGTCATTTTGGACATAACTCACTTGATAAATACATATTGTTGGCTGAAATTTTCGCCCTACTTGGGCAAGGCGCACTATCTCTTCTTGGTCTCTTTTGGATGCTAGTACTTGTCTTTTGGTGATGAAAATCTAGGCACTATCTCTTGGATGCTTTGTTCTTGCTTTGTGGTGGAATATTCTTGGTAGAGAAGGGTTTTACTTGCTATCTATTGGAATTGGTAAGGAATTTTCTGCATATTGTTGTTATTTCTTCTTGTTTCATGGTTATCATTGTCTAAATCCTTAGAGGAGTATAAGGGCATACACCCTCCACCAAGATCTATCATTTTGTCATTGAGTAAGCTATTGCTAAGGTTGCTAGGAGGAGTAAAAAAGCTTACACCCTCCTAGATTTACCTTGCTAGATTTGTTTTCCCTAGGGAGTAAAAAGGCTTACACCCCTAGAGAAGTAACAAACCTAGCTCTTACACAAGAGACTCCATAACCGAATTGATAAGGCACTAATCTACTTGCATTGTGTTAGAAATAATAGGTGTGCTCGTTTAACCATAGACAATATAGCAATATTGTCACCCAACCATAGGCCAAAGCCACCCCCGAGCACCTTAACCTTGACAAAGAGAATAATTCTGGAAGAAAACCCTAGATCCAAAAGCCAATCAAGATAGCGTACCACTCTCCAAAGCTAGCGTACCAAGCAGAAAATCCAAACCATAACCAAGAGAAAGTCCAAGCCTAAAACCAAAAATACTAGTTGAAGTAGTTGCAACTGCAACTACTCTCCAAACTTGCGCACTTACTGAATTTCTGCAGTTGCGAGCTGTGTATGTCCATATGAGCTCTGGCATCCTATATTTATACTGCTCTTTCTTAGCTATCCGAGCCGACTTCTCTTTCTAGAGGCTAAAGACTCAATATTAATTATTCTCTTTAGTTGACTTGTCTTCTAGGGTTATGTCCAAGCCTTTTAGGGTTTCTCTTGCTTCCCAGAATATGCTAGTCTTGTCAAGGTTACACGTGGAGGTTAATACCTTATGCAGCTACCATAATATCTGTTATGAACATAAAATATACATAAATAAGATATTCATAACATAATAATAGTTAATAAATAATAATTATTAATAATGAAAGGTCATGTCTCAAAGGACATGACTATTGGTAAAGGGCACCCCTGCGTGGGTATATAAGCAGGC